>VUJU01002059.1:0-43482 GCA_009835225.1 Aphis craccivora | reverse complement strand
ACCATAGATATAGAGTATAAACTCATAGACTTATAGGCAGTGCCGGAATAATCTACAAGCAAATTAAGCATTGCTTAAGGTCCTCGAAAAAATTCGGCCCGTAATTTTTTAGATTCTGAACGAAGTGATGAATGTATTGATTTTACAATGATGTGTGTTTTTTTTGTGTTTGTGTCTATGGTACAGCATAACTTATCAAAATAAAATAATGCTTCATTTTCAAACTTCGTAGGTGGTTTTCAATGGCAAAGTGCATATCCTTGGTACATTATAAAAGTCAAAAGTATAAATTTTCCAACAGTTTTCAAAAAAAATGGACAAACTTTTATACATGTAGGCATGTAGCTAAGAGTTGAAAATTTAATACAAGATTTTCCATAACTTTGGCTTAAGATAATTAAAAACAAAAACTTGAACTTTGGTCAATTTTACGAAATCCTATGTATAATATATACACATATTTTAACATTCAACTATATAATTTAAAAATGTGTTCGACATGATTTTGACACATTTCTTTTTACTTTGTGGTTATCCCTGTTTTTACTAGTCAACTAGGTCCGTCTGATTTATTTTCTTAAGGCCCGTGAAATATTTAATCTGGCACTGCTTATAGGTCTACCATGCTTAGACTATTTTTAATACTCCACATAATTACAGGAACCTTGTCAATAGCCGATAGGTATGACAGTAGTACGGTGACGGTACATAATGGTAATTATTAATTGATGAGTAAGAGTCAACTGGAAGAGATAAGTCTCTTCAAAGAACAAACTAAGATCTTAGTTCATGCTTCAGAGTAATAAACAAGATAACTCAGGCACTCGGCATTCAGCTGACAACTCCCTCAAGTATTATGGGTATAAGTGAATAAGTGATCATTTAGTATCCGGCATCCACTATCACTATGGTAATTTCAATTGAATGTTGTCCGACTGTCAGCAAGAGTGCAAATGTGTAAATTTGTCATTTGAATACAATATTGAGTTCATTAATCACAAGTATAATAACAGCAACTACCTACTGTAATAATATAATACATACCATTGATTAAATATACATATTATAATGTATATTTAATCAATGTACATCCCAATAATTTATTTTTTATTTTTATTAATTAAATAAAAATAATTATAACTATTTGTATTTGTATAATTTTGGTAGTATTATACTTGAACAAATAGAATTATTTGGTTAAATATTAGAAGAAATAACATAAATTAATTTACAAATGTAAATATAACGTAATACTATGTTAATAAAAAAATCGAATATTTAGGTTAATGAAGTTTAAGGATATTGAAAAAAAGATTGATATTTAAGTCATTAAAATTGTTAATTGTAAGAAAAAAAAGTCAGATAACAAATTAATTCATTACAGACATAGCATAAAGAACCAAGAGTTTATGTACCTTAGGACTTTTTTGTTGATTTGACTGTTATTGTTATAGTTAAATTGAATGTAGGTATATTAAAGTTAGTCCATTGTTTTGTTGAATTGACCTAGGTAGTTCATGATCTAGAGTACCTACTTAAATCATATCATAATTAAACATTTTTTGTTACTTACCTTTCTGTAGTGTAAATAAAAGAATTTGTGCTCATTGGAAAAAAATGTAAAGGGTCACATTCCTACTTAGTTGAAATTTAAAAATAGTGAACAAAGAGTATGTCCGTAATGGTGTAATTTATTAATCTTTTTTCTTTTTTTTTTTATTAAATAACTAAATATGCATAGATATATTTTAATTTTTTTAACAAATTATAGCTATATATGTATTTGTTAACAGTTAAAATTTTACTTTACGAGCTTTTAAATTTGAATAGTTGTAAACAAATAGTGTAACATTCATAAATTCTATTTTTTCAGTATTCTATGTTCAATAACACGGTATCTGATGGCCATTCTTGTATCATTGAATTTCATATAAGTACTCCATGATAATTTTTAATTTGAAAAATAAATGCTTAGCTTTAGCTACTGTCACATGTATAGTTAATCAGATTATTAATAATGAACATACTTCTGGAAAACAACTACTCTTATAATAATATTTTATTATTAATAATTCAGCATATTCCTTTGTAGTATTATCTTTTTCTATTTCACTTCTTAACGTTTTTACAATAAATAATAATTGAATCAATAAGTGTTCAGATAAATCAGATGAACATTATTTTATTTCTAAGTTCTGTATTTTTTAAAGTCAATATTATTACAATAAGTTGTTAAAAATAATTATTGAAACCTTATTTAGACCTATGAATTTGTATTTTATTTGAAATTTTACAATGTCTATTGGACACTGGTGAAAAATAATTTTTTATTTTAAATAATTCTTTTGGATTTACAACTCTATAATTCCGTTAAAGTGTTTTTTAGTTAATTTTTTTCTTTGATTTCCAATAGCAATTGAAATTAATAATCATTATATTATATAAACATTTTATCAAATGGCACTTGTATAATATTAAAAGAAGATATTATGATAATTTATTTATTTATTTTTTTAATTTTCAATATAAATATTTTTAGTAATGTTTTTTTATACAGTATTTTGCTGAAAAAGCAAAAACTAAAAAGGTACCCAATATTCTGAGCCCAATGCAGCCACATTCCATGCATTCCCTTATTTACACCACGTCTCCCTTTAATGGAATTATTAATATTTTATTTTTAATTGTTAATCTATTTGTATAATGATTTCCAAAATATTTATAGAATTGGTGCATGATTTTATAGATAATTAGCTTTCATTCAAGATTTGTATATATTATTGCAAATAGCAATCATTGGTTCAATCAAAAATCATTATATGTACAATTAATTGTTTATGAAAAGCAGTAAGAAAAATTATGTTACCTACTTATATAAAAATATACAATTTAGTTCAAAATTAGGACTGGGATTTTAAACTGTTTTCTTATAGTAAATGCAAAATAAAATTGATTTATATTAGGAAATAATGATTAATATATATTATTTCACATAAAATATTAATGATTGTTTCCAAATTGTATTAAAAAATAAAGACATCCCCACTTGTTCTGTACACCATAAATAGATAACAAGAATTATATAATATGGATGTCAAATATGGTATATCTCCATGCAAACATTCAAATAATTTAAATTCACTATTCAGAATATTGATATTAATACAATTTAATGGTAAAATTTATAATTTTATTTATACATATTGATTATTGTTTTGTGAACTTTGTAATTGTGTAAAATTAATTTAAAAAAATTTTGATTTATGACTTTTTGGAGGGAGTTAAAAATTGAGGCATTTTGAAATATACTGGTATTTTCTGTAAAAGTATACGCACCTATGCTATGTCTACAAATGTATGAAAATATAAGTATATTTTAAAAAGGATAAAAATATGTATTAAATAATATTTGTTGTTTGATAAAATGCAAATCATATTTAAAACATTTTATGAGAAAAACTCAATTTTATTGTGACTATTAACCTTAATATAACAAAAAAAAAAGTATTTACATAAAACCAAGTGTTATACATTATGATTCCTCATTTTTGTATTTGCCCCTCCAAGATTTAGGCAATGGTACAACAGCTGGACACGGAACTTGTCCAAAAATTTCACACATACAATGTTTTTCACACATGTATCCAAAATTGGCAATATTATCTTTTTTTTCTTTAGCCATGGCTTCCATTTGGAGTGTTTCTTTTGGTTTTCCAAGAACTTCTAAAACATGATCATGGATTCGATCCTTATCACGATTATCAACATCAATCAACAGATCTTTACCATCATTCATGAAACATCTAAATAAATAATATATAAAGGTAAATTATAATATACTAATTACGTAACAGGTTAAGTTTCATTGTTATCACTTATCATGAATGAAAATATGCTTACCTTATGAATGGCGTTGGTGTCATGTTCTTAAGAGTCAGTACTTGGACATCGGGATTTTTAAATTGAATTTGAGGCAGGTGCCAAAATACAAAATCTCGGGTGCCACGATGGTTTTCACCCAATGTGTTGTAGTGAATTGATACAATTTTAATTCGGTCTTTAAATACTATCTTACCAGCTTCCAAATATTGTATAGTTCTCCGTATAGGAGCAGCACCTTTCATGAACGGCATAGCTTAAATGTATAATACTACTAGACAATTATAAAGCAATAACAATTATTAACTTAACCAAGCTATTTAAAAGTATTTCGGCTTTTGCTCATACTATCTATTTAATTTTCAGTTGATTATAAGTCACTATCAAATAATTAATGATAAACATTAAAAAAAAAATAAAAGATAAGGGTATCATTGGTTTGTTCTTGACACGGTAGATTATAATTTACCGTGGTTATTAGTAAATACATTTACAAGTTAACGTGGTATATGTGGTAGGTGTGTAGTGTGTCTAGTGGTAACAAACGAAATTTAAATTTAAGTTGTTTTTTTATAATTACAGTTTACTTTTTTTTCTTATGCCGTGAACTCGTGTGTCATGAAAAAATGATTTTTATGTGTTTAACGTTTGTAGTGTTTTTCCATTGTGTATTTATCAAAGCAATCGTTCCATCGCGTTGTGTGTTTCTTTTTTTAATCATTATTAAAATATGTTTTAATTGTCTAACTAAATTCATACAAATTATATAGTGTAATAATGAATTATTATTAGCTTTTGTTTAGAAAACCAGAAGTTTATCCAATGTATTAGCAGGTAAATTTAATAAGAAAAAATAATAATTATTATGGTTGCAATAATTATATTTTTTACACTGATATGAGTGCACGACTCTAATCTGTATTCTGTATATGAGTATATTATTATTTATTATAAACTGTTACTCCAGTAATTGTAGCGTGTCCAGATTTTTTCTTTAGAGGTTTCAATCATTAGTCGGTTTTTAAAATTTAAAATGTTCAATTTAAATAGGTAGGTAACGAAGGTTTAAAAACGTGATATACCTAAATATTGTATAATGTCTCAAAAAAGTTGTTATATCTACAGCAATTTAAAAATGTCAAAAATACGTATACATTTTTGTTACACTACATTTAAGATAAAATTGTCTGTCTCCTTCGATTACACTTAAAAATTTCAATGATTTATTGAATGTATTAAATTCAAACTTACTTCGTTGGTATTGGACATTGAAACATTGGTATACATAAGCGTGTACAGATTTATAGATTATCTTGTCAGATTATTATCTGAATGTCTGATTATATATTACCTATGTATAATTGTTGAGTTATTTTTAATTGTTTAAAGAAATAGTATATTTACAAGGAATTTCTGAAACTAAAATGTATGTAGGTAAGTAATAAAAAACTAAACTAATTTTTATATACCGAGTGATCATAATTCATATTATATCGCATCATTCACATTATTTTCTTATTATGATCATTTGTTTACCTACATTTTTCTCAATAAAAATATATAGGTATTATATATTTTTTTAATACTTATATAATATAATATATACAATTTTGATACACTTTTTAATACCTATATAATTCATTCATCATATTGTAAAACCTATAGTAACTATTTGAATTAAAAAAATAAATAAATGTTTTTGTAATAAATTGGACAGAATAAATATATAATTATTTACACATGTATGTATATTATATATGTACTATAAAATTGATAACACACTAATACAGTAGTACCACAGAATAGATTATGTATTATATTTTGTGATTATATTATCATTTTAGTTTTTTTCTTTGGTTTGTTTTCCGTACACCGAGAAAAAGGGTATGATAAATATAAAACAAAAAAATGCTTTTTAATAAAATTGTATATAATTAGGCTAAAAGCGAAATCTTGTTATTACATTCCAATGATTCTAGAGCAATCGATGACACATGTGATACAGTTGTTCCAAATCCACGGTCTTCTTGAACTCCTGAAATTTAAGTATGTAAAGTTTAAAAATAAATAAGTACCTAAAATTTACTTAAATACTATTAAGTTAAGTTACGTATTATGGTATACCTATAATGTAGATGTATCACATATATTATGATACTTATAATATATGTCATAAACCTAACCTAACCTATAATAGTTTTCGGTACAAAAATATAGTACCTAGGTATTTTATTATATACCTAATAAATGTTTTATTTGTAGTAATATATACCAGTATATTGGTGTTACATACTCTATGAATATAATGTTATATATTATAATATAGAAAATAGGAATTAGAATAATGTTTATATAGATGGCTTTTATTTGGGTGAATAATCCAATATAACTCAATACCTCGTACAATACATCGTTTGGGAAAGTTTATAAATACGATTTGGACGAAATTTACACTAATCTCTAAATGTCTAATACATCGTTTGGGCAACTTATATACAGGGTGATTCTTTTATCAAACAACACTCATTATTTCAAAAAAGCATTGACTTAAAAAAAAAAATTTTTTTCAAAATTTAAGATCCATACAGTTCTAGAATTGTAGAACTCTTTTATACTTCCACCCTTATGTTTATCAGGTAAACCACTATCAAATTTTGATTTTCAAATGAAAATCTATACTTAAAATTTTATAAATTAATACGGCAATTTTTTTTTATGAATTATCACATTCAAATTTTCATTTTTCGTTAATCCGTTGATGAGATATAGCTTCTCAAAGTTGGGTAGTTTTGAAAAGTGATTATTGTGTGTAATTGTCTTATAACTCGCCAGTAGATAATAATTAGTAATAGGTAAGTAGTAATATTAGTCCAATTAATTATAATTATAAGCCAATTGATAATCAGCTATATGGCAGGTAGTAACAGGTACAAATTATATTATCACCACTCTCCGCTACACGACTTAGGGGTCGACGATATCGAATTTATATTATTGTAGCTACTGGATTTTACAAACAAAAATCCCAGATCTGACGGTGCTAATTAGTACTGATGTAGTATAACACCTAAAAATCTTCTAAAATCAATCAACTTTGAGCAGCTATAATACGCTAACGGATCAACGAAAGTTAAAAATTTTACTTGAAAAATTCATGAAAAAAAAATGACTTTATTAATTTATGCAATAATTATTAATATAGCTTGCCATTTGAAAATAAAAAGTTGATAGTTTTTTACTATTAAATATAAGAGTGCAAAAAATTAAAATTTTATACAGTTGTAGAAAGATATGTATCTAGAAATTTGAAAAAAAATCTATACTTTTTAAAATAATGAGTGTTGTATATATATGTATATATAATATCATTAAGCCCATTAAGGTGAAATTTATATATATTAAAGTATTATTCTTATATGTATTTTCCTAACAATATTTAAGACTTTTAGTTAACTTTAACTGATATGGTTTAAAATATGTAGTAAACATTATAAAAATTGTTGTGTATAGATATGTTGTCTTCTTCGTAACTATATGTAACCGAAGTGTTCCATAAACTTAAAGTTATATTCATCACTTCATTACTTACACTTATTTTTTTTACTTACAATATTATTCTTTAATTTATAAACTCATCCAAACGATTTGTTACGTTCCTGTATCAATAATTTTATATTATACTTTACTCAGGTAAATTTCGGGTCATTTGACTAAATAAAGGACTCTCGTTTATACATATTATTTTTTAGAAATGTGAATACTGCTGTATTTTAATACCTAGGAATATATGAGTAAAATAATTCAGTCAAAATAAAATCACAGATGTATAATGTATTTAGGTAATTGTTAATGAATAGTGGACTATAACTTTAAAAAGATATACTATTATAGTATATTTTAATGTAAGAAAGTACCTACTAGCTACTGTTGAAAATTAATAAAATAAAATCACAGGTGCATATCACTCATACAATAATAAATAAATCTACTCACTCAAATAAACTATTAAATCTTTTGGACAAAATTATTATACCCATTGCCCAAACGAACATCACCCAAATTTAGATATTTTCAACAATTCAATTTGATAGAATACCATTAATTAAAAAGCATTGTGGTGAAATAATAACATATTTTTTTATAATAAATGGTTTAGTGTATTTACACATTTTGCACGCAAGCCCGGATTAAGACATTGCATAGTTTCTGTATGAGAAAAATGATCTATAATTTTAATTAGGTATATTTAAAAAAAAAATTAAAACTGTGCATATTCAATTCAATCATTTTTTCGTTTTGCAATTTTTTTTTTATATCATCATAATTTATTATTTGTATTTTGTATAACACATTTTTTGGATATTAAATATAATTGATTTATTTTGAGAAAATTTTGGTTACCAGTTTTGATTTAATTAATTTTTTTTTTCAAATTTTGAAGATGTTTTTCAGTAAAACAATTTTAACTCAAAGTAGTTAAATGTATTTGTATAAACTTGTTTTTAAACTAAAATGAGGTATTGAAAGTTTAAAATATTTAGCAAAATATTAAACCCAAAAAAAAATAATTTACTATAGGTACGTCATTACATTATAAGTACAGTATTTTTTAGAATTATTTTTTTATAAATCAATTCGATATTAGTATTTAAATTTTATTTTAAGTGGTATATAAAAAAATATACCTATTATAGAGTTTGAGGCTTTTAAAAAAATCCAATATGTAAGGTACTGTCCCTTAACCCGGGCTTATTGTTTGCAATGTTTGCATGACAGTTGATGATGTCAAGTTACCGTGTGGCTGTAGGCGTTTCGATATGGATCTCAAAACAGGTACTCGTTTGGTAGCTTTTTCACAACATCCATAATTTAGAACTGATTTAAATGCTTTTCTATACTGCTTATTCATTATGACGTATATAATTGGATTGAAGCATGCTGATGCGTAAATCATAATATATGCAATCAAGAGAAGAGCTAATTAAAATAGAAAATATTATGTTAGGTTTTTTAATTATGCATAATATTATAATTTATAGATGTAAAAATGTATTTTAATTAATATTTTGATTTTTTTTAATATTAAAATAAGTAGGTATTTAAATATAATAAAATAGCTTTAGAAGTATAGGATTATATCCGTCTCCGTCTAGTTTTTGTATGCTTACAATGAATTAACATTTAATTTAAGTTTAATACACCCATTACAGTGACCCCGCTTAATGGCGAGGTACACTAGATTTTTACTACATAGTAAAGCGAATTCCTTGGGGGTTTTTTTTATCGAATTCCTGTGATAAAATTAATTTGAGGGTGTGAATGGTTTATTAAAAATATATTCATCAAATAGAAGTAAAAATGTACACGAATAAGTGATACCTAGTATAAGTGATTATTAAAAAAGTAAAATTTATTATGGAGTACAATTTTGTATACAAAACGTATAAAGGGAAATATAATTCCTGCTATTCCTATTTTACATAATATTATAGTATAAATATAATTTTGTATAGTTCCAACTAAGATTCCGTTAGAGAACAGAAAATCCAAGTTGATTAAATTATTTTGTAATCAATTTTATATTATAAATTATAATCTGTTTTATACTTTATACCTGGGTATTGAACACCTGGATCTAAGGTTTTTGTGATTGTAATTGGCAAATAACAAAGTACAAAAGACAAAAATATAGCCAACACCATTTTAGTTATCCTCCATTCACTAAGTTTTCTTCTTATGGACTGCATATTTGTTGCTGTTGGATCACTTTGAGTGGATGTTTGATGCCTTCGCATTCGTTTTTCTGAACTGTAATTAAATTTTAATTAGGTTGCATTATTAAAAACTATAATTATACATTAAATATTATGCACTTACGTTCTATATGCATTAAATATTTTACAAATTAAATGAATTAAATGCATTTTTTTAGATTTTATTTGAAATTTCAATTACAGTTTTATAATGATAAACAATCTATTTTTTTCAATATAACTATTATTATCTTAAGTTTTTATTTGTTTAAAAATCCAAAAGTGAACTATAATTTAAAAAATGTTAGGTTAGTTTACTATATATTTTTTATAAAAAAAATACATTAATTGTTAAATACATTTATTTTTTTGTAGATATTTAAAATTTGAATACCACCAATGTCTTAGTTGTGTAACAATATTATTTAAAAAAAAACATTTTTTAATGTAAGATATTACAGCTTGGTAAAATAAAATAGGTTATATAAAAATATATAATATAGGTATATACTATATATTTATAATATGAGTTATGAGTATTAATATTATGTTTAAAAAATATTTGTCAATAAATGTTGTTAGTTGTGCACAACTCGTAACATATTACAACATAATGAAATAATCATATAAATATAATAAATATCACTACATCAATAGTTTCTTAGTATTTCTTGCACATCAATAATTTCTTAGTATTTATTGCGTTATCGTGCGTCCAAAAAATTTAATTTATCTATTTAAATGGTATAAAATATAAGTATATCAAAAATTATTTTTCTATAAAGTTTTTCATAGCGTAAGAAAATTGAATAATGTTTGTTGTTCCACTAAACTTATAAAGGTAATTTCACTATTAAGTATTGAGTAATTTGTATTAAAAACCTTTAAATCGAATGAAAGAATTATTTCAAAAGTTAAATGTCTACCAAACTAATCGTGTATGCTTTGATTGGATAATGATATAGTACGATGTATTTATTTTTTAAATAATATAATATGTGGCCATCGTCAGGAGCTAAAAAGATTGCTTTAAAATGTTCATTCTTAGTTAATACTAAATTGTATATACCTACTCAGTAGTCAAAAAGGATCCTTGTTATTAATTATATAAAACTAAATTTATATTTCAATTTACTTACTTACGAACAACCAAAAATATACCAGTGTAACAGCAAACAATTACAATACATGGTATGATGAATCCAGTGACCAAAAGAGCAGATTTCGAAGATTGTCCAAATTCATCAGATACTATTGAACACGTACCCAACTTTGGATCATATTCAAATTTACCTTTAAAAAATATATTTATAAAATATTTAATTTAGACAGTCAATTTATAATATTATTATAAATACATACCCCATTTACTTAAAAGGGTAGGTATCAGCATGCCAAATGAAATAATTAGACAAAGCATTATCATAGAAGTTATCCATATCGGACGATAAACTATACTATACAAGCTTGAATGAACGATCATTATATACCTAAATGAAATATATTATTCAGCATAATATATTAATTGCATCCGAGTTGAATTCTAAGTACAAAAGGCTATAATTACAGATTATATACTAGTTAAGTCCCGATTTTTTAAAAATAATTTTATTTAACAGCAAAACGTTTTACGCAATAAATGTATGCGAATGTTTACAATACATACATACAATTAATAGTAATCACTACATTAGTCTTATTTTTTATTGGCTTCAAAACAAACAAAAAATATTTTCATTCAAACTTTTTGGAAGTTATGTAATGAATGTGATAAACTTAATTTTAAATAATATATAACAACAATAAAAAAAAAAAACAAAAGAAGATATTTAACAATTATAATAATATAAGATATAATTTAATATATTATAACATATAGTCAGTTCTAATAAATTTCAATGGGAAGGAAAGTGTTTGTAAAGTGTAGTACTTATTTATTGAAAAATATTCGAACCTAACTAGTGTAGTAGCTGAAAACGTTCGAACTCAACTAGTGAAGTGCTAAAATAATTCGGGATCCAACTAGTATAAAAATTTCAAATTTATGGCTCAACTTGGATTCAGTTCTTTTAGGTTTTTATCAGTATTTTTTTAGTATCTCAAATTTGAAATTGCAAAATTGCATTAGCTTAATAAAAATAAATATTTTTTCCCTTATTTTTTATTATTATATTATTTTTGAAGTTTTTATTTTTTTTGAATGACAACATACATTTTTAATTTCATACTAGGTATATTGAACAAAAAATTAGCCTGAGAATTTTTATTTCAAAAATTGAATTTTTAAAAAGCGTTTAACTACCTATATATATATCTTATAAGTATAAGTAGTATTTTAAAGAGTTTTGATGAGTGAAGTAGTATAATGGTATTATGCTTAATGTTGTTCGATTGCTTCACTTTGTTAAATGCATATAACTAACTATTTAAATTAAGCATAAAAATATAATTTTTTTTTTCAAAATGTTGGTTTATAAACTTGAAATGGGTAATGTAAAAAAAAAAAATATTTTCATATAACCTTTAATATGTTTAGAGACAGTGTGATTTACTTTAAAATCTAGTATATTACAGTATATAATATTGTAAACTAAATCTCAGTTTTAAAATATAATGTTTTTCAAAATTGTTAATATTGCGTTTAAATGTACATGATAAAACATATTACCTAGCCATTAAAATAACTTTATAAAAAATATTAATTTGTATTCGTCTCCTACATGGCCACATATGAACCTCGATTAATTAAAATTTCTTGTTATTAACAATGAATATAATTTTCTGTTGCTAGTACTCACACATTTATTCATGCATTTCCATATTGCGTTTATTGTTCATTATTGTTACAACATTTGTAATATATATTATACTGTCAGTTTTAGATTATATTAGGGATTCTGTCTTTATCTATATTGTCTACCTACTGTTCCTGAGTTTTCGATGTGAGCAACCTTTCGCCACGTTGTATATTTTATTATAGTTATTATCACCGGTCCCTTGGCGATCATATAACATTCCTTCACCCCTGTTACGCAAACATTTTGTCATCGGGCTGTATCATTACCCAGAATATTGTTTCCTACTGGCTCTATCATCTGGGTCACAATTAACTTAACATCCAATATTCCTATCGCCAAACACGTGCGATTTAATGTATCTGATTTAGAATATTGACTCATCTAATTAAAACATTATAAATTGAAGTAATTTTATTGATTATCGATTTGTAAATATATAAGCTATTAATAAATTTTTATTTTTAGAAAATAAATATAAACCTTAGTACTTAAATAATATGTATTAAAAATAATTCTTTAAAGTACTCCATTCTTTAATTTAAAAAAAATATATCAAAGTTTTTTTCATCAATTGTAAATAATAAATATTTTTTCTGTTTTCTTTATTTTAGTACAAATGAACTTCAATTTTTTGTACTATTATTATTTTTTTTTTTATTTATTAGAAGAACATTTTTGATAACAGTGTTTATTGAGATTGATTTACATATTATGTTTGTTTGTTCAAGATTAGAAAAAATATGATAGTAGGTATAATACTATACATAATCATTAACGGTTTTAACTTATGAAGTGTTATAGATTGTCAGTAATGATGAATATTTGATGGTGGCAGAGATAGATTATAGGGCCCTGACTAAACAATGCCGGAAGTCTAATATCTTCTAATTTTATTTTTTTTTTGTTTCTCTAAGACAATTGAGATATTTTTATATGTAACTATTTTTTTTTAAACAATCTTATTTAATTATAATTTATAATACAAACAGATCTCATTCAGTCGTTTTCAAACGTGGTGATTAATTATTCAAATATTTAGTCACAATTCATAGTACACCACGCAGACGAGTGTTCAATATTATGTCTATGTACAGTGTACACTGTATAATATACCTATACTGTTTGAATTTTTTAAAATCTATGTCGGAATAAATTAACTATATTAATAATATTATAATTATAACTTTAATCCGTAATTTTGACAATTATCTCATTAATCTTACTTATAAGTTCATTAAGAATAAAAAATCTAACATGGAATCATCCAATACACGGTTTATTTGACAAAAATTAGTTTGTTAGGTATATAAACAAATAGTTTATTAAATTGTGTTTAGTAAATTTAACCTACATTTTTTCAATTTATTTTGTTGAAAGATAGAAATACTAAGTAGTTTTTACATAATATATTATACATTTGAAAATTCATAACGAATAAGAAATTTTATATTAAGATTTTAAATAGCCACACATATAGTAAATAAAAATTTAAAATTTACTTACCTATTTATGGTGATCATAGTAATAAAGAGCAGTGATACTCCAATATTTCCATACTGTAAAAATGGTACAATTGAACATAGTTCTGAGTATTGAACCCAATTAATATTTAAAAATCTTGAAGCATTGAATGGTAATACAGCTATGCAAAATAACAAATCAGCTGCACCTAGGCTATAAAAATTAACAAAGCGACTTGTCTATTAAAATTATTTAGTTAAATATGGTTTTTAAAATAAGTTAACGTATTGGAAATTAAACAGTTTATATGTAAATTATGTATACATAGAGTATAATATTATAATAGTGAAATTATTACTCATAAAAAATTTATATTTAAAAAAAAAAATTAAGTAAAAAAATAAGAAAACTTTAAAAATAATGCAAATATGAATTAAATATGGAGAATGGAAAATACATTATTATATAAGTATATTAAGTTACTGGTTAATATATTTCAAATAAATTATGAATCATAGCTTATGAGCGTATAAAGTACAAATAATATAATATGTTGTTATACCTAACATATTATCAAGTTTAAATATTTAGTTATTAAATATTGTAACTAATTTGTGAATGTAAATATTAACATTAAAAAAATGTGAATATATTAGAGCAACATGCGTTAGTTAATAATAAAGTATTATTAATTGATTACTATATGAATTAAAATAGATTTACGATACTAAACAATTTATGAAAGAAATTGAATACCTATTCAATTTGTATACGGCATCTCCGAAACCCATCTATGTTGAAAAATATTTTAAAACACTTTTTTTTATAAAATTAAATTGGTTTATGACAATATGTCATCGAAATTATGATGAATAGATATATTGGTCATATAAATTATTCTAAATGTAGCATAAAAACTTAAGATAAATAAAATAAATTCCATTAAGATACTAATAAAAATATTTTTAGAACATTGTAATTATAGGTGTCCGTAAACAGGTGATATAAAAATGGACGCGTATACTAGTTTATTAGTATGCAGATAGTTCTCTATATTTAAATCATAATTCATGAATTATGATAGTGTTTAGTTACTTAATAGCTGAATTCATATAGTATCAATTGATAGTTATTAATTTTCATATAATACCTGATGATAAATGTAGAAGCTACATTTCGAATCCGTGGACTTTTTAGTATTACTAATATAGTTAAACTATTACCTATAATTCCAATACACATAATAAGCAACGTCATGAACGCCGCAGCGTACATAATTTTTGGGTTCTCTTTTAGCCATCTAAAAATATATAATAATTTTATACATAATAATGAAAGTAAATAGAAAAATTGAATATTTATTTACTTACGGTTCGAATCCTACTGATTGGTTTGAGCTTGACATTGAAGTTAATTATAATTACTTACCTAATTATGTATTGAATAAAAATGTATATAATTTTCATAATTTTTAATCTAAAACCAAAGTAAAGTTTTATTATTTCTTAATACAACAATTAACTTATGAGTATATATTATTTTGTATTTTAATTTACATCTTTGATTTGTTATTATGCATGAAACAATACAATAATAATTATCACGTAAATAAAAAAAACAAACAGAATCTATTTTTTGTATAGTCAACAATGTCATATATCCTTAATGGGTAGTATATAGATATACTGAAGGGATTTCTAAAATTAAAATTTAAATTAAAATATTAATGCAGGTACGTTTTAATCATAAAATCATTTAAATTTAACATTAAATAAAATTGACTTATATCTTTTAATAATTTGTTGTATTGATGAAAACATTGGAAATTTTCAAATGAATAGTTATAATCCAAAATAAATAATATGTAATGTACTTCGATTAGTTATGTGTTACATTTATTATAATATATCAATACATCATATCACATTCATCATATGACAATGTATGTATATCGTAACGTCAGTTTATCATGGATAATTTTATCATTAATTGAGCTTACTTTTCTATTAGAACTATTTTAACTTGCAACAAAGTAAGACTTATTATTGGTAAGTTATATAATAGCGTGTATATTTTATTATAAATATTGTGATATTTAATCATATCTTAATGTTAGGTCAATATTAAGGTACCGTCGGTGTAACTCGATTTGAGATACAATATGTAAATTGCTTAAAATTATTCTAAATATTTCGAACACTTTATTGGTTTATTGTGTATAGAAAATAATTAATCTGGTGTTGAAAATTTTAAGTCTCTAAGATAAACATTCTTTAAATCAAAACGAAGTAATTGAAATAATGAAATCGTTATTTTATGTTTGAGTATATAATTTTATTATAATTTGAATTTAAAACACTCAAATAAATAAATTGTGCCGATTTATTTAAGATATTTTTAACTTCTACAATAACAATCATGTTACTGTATTTTCAAGTATTTGACCGTGATACAATATTTTTATAAACATAAATTAAAAGTATAAAAGGAATTTAAAATAATGTCTATAAACAGCAAAAAAAAAAAAAGGCAAAATATACATGATAACATAAATAAGTTTTGAACATTTCACGTTTCTATATACTATACTTTCTTTCTGAAATACAACAGAATAAAAGTAAAATTAATTATATCAAAAACTGGTATTGCATAAATTCCAGCTTTTCACCGTTATTTTTTTAGTTTTTGTCTAATAATTATTAAGAAATGAATACAGAATTTCCTATTGCTGACTTTACTATACCAATTTAGAATAAACTCGAGATCACCATTCATCATGCTTATTTAATATTTAAGTATTTTCTACGTTTTAAACAGTGTCACTAGGAAAACCGTGAAAAATTGATTTTATTGCATTCTGTGAAGTTATTAATTCAAAGTCAGTTATAAAGTTTTACAATCAAGATAATTTTCAAATTGTTCAGTGCAGTTAGCATTTTATTTATTTAGATATATCTTTTTTTGGATTTACCAGTTAATAAAATAACAATTCTTAGTATTTTATTATATAATTTAGTATGTTATTGATAGTAGAGTAAATAATTTTAGTTTAATAATTTGTATTTTTAGTAAAATAATAAATTAAAGTTATCGTGATAAACTTCGTCACGATAAATTATTGTTATGCGATAAACTTATGAGACACCTGTTTTTTTTTTAGTTCAATATAATGATATATATATATTAAGTATTTGTAGTCTGTAACCATCATTAATTTGTCATAAAAATAAAAACTGTTAATTGATATTGCCTATTATTTATTTTATTTTAGTTGATAATAATGAAGTTTATAAGTCATATTAATCAATGTTGGCAATATTTTAAAAGTATTTATTTTTTTTTAGTTCAATAAACCTATTTTTTGATTGCGAATCCTAACTTATAATTATTTCACACAGAATAAAACTCTTATAAAATGTTTGATTTATGATAAAAATTCTAAACGGAGAGACGTAGATTACAAGTACCTAATGTGTTATAGGCAATTGAATTGTTTCGTTACAAACTCACTATATGACAGCAAACTATTATATTAATTTTTTTCAATATAAAAAAGCGATCAACATATCTTTATCATTTAAATTATGCATTAAAATAATTGAAAATAACAGTTATTTGTCATGCAAAAATTAATACTTCAGAATCTAGTATTTTATTCGTATTTCATTTTAATTCAAAAATTGTTATATGTGATTAAAAATAAGCAATTAATAAATCATTTTTTTTGTATTAAAATAATTTGATTTTATTATTCTAAAAATGTCATGTGTATATTAGTATTTAAAACTAAAATAAATATTTTTATAACTACATTTTTAAACTGTGCGTGTATAAAATGTATTTACGTATGTTGTATTGGTTAATATAGTAATATTTGTATGATAATTTAATACAAAAGTACATAATATAATTATATTTTTATCAAATATCAGTTACTTACATGATAGTTTGTAAAATATTTAAAACTTTTGGTTTGAGACATATTCAATATTCACATTTAAATAATAATAATAATAAAAAAAAATGCCAACGAATTTTTTATAAACATTTAGGTACAAACGTCCACACTGATATGTCCACATTGTAGCTGTGTGTGAGCATAGTCGACACCAGAAATTAACTTTAATAGCCATTTATTTCATCAGTTTTAATCGACATTTAAACATGCGGGCAATGTTCAGTTTTCAATAAGACTAATAGGAGGGGTCTAAATATAAATAATAATAAAAAAAACTATTATCACTACCTTGGATAGGTCTTAGTTTTGGGTGGAGTATAGATGACAGGGAAAGATGTAGGTGCCTATAAATATTATGTGTTTCATATTACATCGTTAAGTAAATATTATTGTATAACAAAAATTGATCTTAAAATGGTTTTATGATTTTTCGTTAATTAATTCAAATTTAAAAATGCGATAATATGATAATTAAAATGCAAATTCCTAAGAAATGTTTCTATAAGTATTAAAAATTAGTTAATAATTGAAATTTGAATTTTGATAATAATCGTAGTTTCTGTCTTAAAATATTAATTAGTACCTACCTAATTATTATGGATAGTGTATATATATATTATACACCTATATATATTATATTATGTCCTTAATCAAATTAAGACTATTCCCTGACAATATTAAAACAATTATGTTCTCTATATAATAACATCCGCCATAAATATAAACGATCTTATATATATATATAAATATGTGTGCGTGTGTGTCCCTTTACATACAATTTTTCCCACATTGAGTTTGTCACCTCTGTACTACTCCTCACTGTTTAAAATATATGAGCCCATCAACAAATTAACGAGACACCCTAATCTATTTCATAGCCTACTTTAATCGTGGATATAGAGTTGTAATTGACTAAAATAAGAACAGTGGTTCGAAAAATTATATTAATAGTAACTCAACAGTTTACAATTTAAAATGTTTACGAATATTTATGCATAATTATTTTTTTAAATAATAATTTAAAATTAGAATAATATGTACATTATAGTTGTTTTAATTTTAAAATGTTTTATGATAATCACAAAAAAAATTATAAAACACAAGATACCTATAAATAAATATTATAACAAGTATAAAAATCGACAATACAATCTATTAATCAAACAATATGTATAATAGGTATATATAAATATATTTAAGGTATTTAATAAAATATAAATACAATGGTTAATAAAAAATAGATTCATGTTTTAGGCATTTAGGCATTTTTTTTTTTTGTATACAATTATAATTTGACAAAATAATGTAAAGTTATTGGTCTTATGAAACTAAAAATATATGGTTTAAGTTAAACTTATTTTTTTTACATATAGATATAATATTCGTTTAAAAATTATTTTTCATTTTTAATGAACAACAAAATGTCTCGATGTAATAAATAAGAATACCTACATATTAAAATTGTTATAAATTGAAAAAAAAATTATAATGAATAATTTGATAACTAAATTTGAAAAAGTAGTTTAGTTTTAATTATAACAGGAATATACTCTTTCGTGTTCCTAAACTCTCATGTTACATACGTATATCATGATTTCTTTTATTCTATAAAATTATTTTCTGTTTACAATATTGAATATGCTGTAGTTTTTAATGGAAATAAGCTAAAGTGTTTCCGTTTATAAAGCAATACAATATATAAATATAAGTTCTTATATTATATAGCACACAACAAACAACATTGTACTTAAAAATTGAATAAATAATTAATCCATAATATGTACATGTAAGTACAAGGTTCAATAGTTTCACAAATTTAAACAATATTGAAAATTATCAGTTGACAGAGAATAAGAATTTATCAATTAAACATAACACAGCAATATTGTACTTAATTATGTAATCAACATTATTCTATAAAATCTTTAAAAAGATATTATTTTATATAAAAATTATAACTGAAGATAATTTCATAATTTTAAATCTACAATAGGCAAAAAAAATTTATTTTAAATTATTATGATTTTATTTAAAAATTGCCTTACTATTCCGAAGTTTATACATATTGACCGGACATATTTAATGTAAAGTTATTTTTAACTGTTATTCGTTATGGATACAATATATGTTTTAAAATCAGTATGTTATTAGTTTTTGGGGCTGTAAAATGTTTGGATCTTAAAACCTGAGAGGTTCAGGGAAAAATTATAAAATGGAAATTTTTAGACAAAACCAAATTCTTGTTTTAATTGAAAACTTAATAATTTTTATAAACTTCAATTTTCACTAAATATTTGTTTTGGAATTTTATAAATGTGATTTTAGTTTGAAAATATTTTGCAGTTAATTATTTTAGTTTTTATTCAATTTATGTTTATGTATATTTATGTATTGATTATTGATCAAGTTTTTGTTTTTGAATAATGAAGTTTGTAAATTATAAAAAAAAAGTTCTTCATAAATACATATTCTCATTAATAGAATATATTATAAACAAACTTTCATAATTATATAGAATTTATAATTACAATTTAAACAAAATTTATTAAAACCTTGAAAATTTGCAAATAATTTTATAGTTAACAATTTTTTAAATTTTAATAACTATAAAATGTTAAGCTATAAACACTTTTTAATATTAGTCATTTGAAAACCTTAACATCTTAAAAATATAATTAAATACAACATTTTTTTTATTGACATTTTAATTTAAATTTTTGACTATAAGAATAAAACAATGAAATAATTATTTTAGTTATTTATAAAAAAAATTATTTAAACTAGACATTCAATTTTCATTATTAACTCCCTGCAATTATTTCCATGTATATCAAGTCATATTATATTTTAACTGCACATATTATGCTTATTATAAAAGTGATATTTACTTATTCTTCTGTGTACATTTGTAAAATAAAGATAAATGTTTTTTTTTTTTTTATTGTTATGATATTATTTTATTTATTAAATATTTTAGATTTCATACATTTTTGATTAAAAATTATAACACTAACCTTAGTTGATTTTTTTCACTGTCGTTTGGTAACGGGTCTCGTCTAATAATCTTATTTTCACACGGTTTATCCATTACAGAATCATTGAGTTTTTCGTATGTCTAAACAGCATAAAAACTAAGCTATTACTTATGTAGTTAAGTCTAATTGGCAATAAAGTGCGGTGATCCAACATTATTATATTGTTGACGCAACGTAAAACACAACAGGGATTTCCCCTACCATTATTGTTACCGCTTATACTATACGCTGTCAACAGGCTGAAATTTGTATGATACATAATAATATATTACAATGCACAATAACAGTGTTTATTTCCAAAAAAAAAAAAAAACCATTAACTATCAGGTTTTTAAACTAATGGCTTTTTTCAGTGGCTGAAAGGGAGGCTATCAGAGAAAAATAATATCCATATGCCAATATTCGATTTAATATTGTATTACACATCATTTAATAATAACTAATAGATTTATTAAAAAAAAATGTTTTCCTTTATAATTTGCAAACATCAATTGAGTATATAAAACTATGGTGCCAATAGTTAACTCTAGCTGAAGTTATATTTATATTTATAATATATGTTTTATTAATATTTGTTATGCTCTATAATGATTTATATTTATTATAGTATACATTCATACTCCCTTATGTTTATTTTAGATTTTTTTTCAAATTGAGTAATATTGAGTAATTTTAAAAATTGGTTATTATAGTTTTAATTCTTATGTTTTAGGTTTTGACTTCGTTATTTTTACAATGATGTGTTTTATTTTTGTGCAGAAAAAATTTTACGATTTCAATTTTTTTTTTATGTTTATGAAAATTTGTGTGTTTGAAAATTAAATACAAGATTCCATATAAATAGTTATTTTTGCGATCTTAAAATATTTAAAATATATAGGCATGATTTATTTTATAAGTCAAAATGTTAACAAAATTTATCAAAATCATAAAAATTTGTGAATTATATTTTAGCTAAATATTTATAAAATGTGAAATTTTTAAAGCTCAAACTTTAAAATTTAATATATGATTATCCATAAGTAGTTTTTACTGAACCTAATAAGTATAGTCACATTTTTTTTTTTTTTTTGTTATAAAATTTTTGAGTTTTGACAAAATTAGATATTTAAATAAAAAATAAAGTCTGTAGTTTTTTTGTTTTAATTTAAAAATATTTAGATTAATATTATATTTTTCTTATTCACATCGTATTACTAATATAACATAAATTAAAGTTATATGGCAATATTGAATTATATGCTAAAATATACATACTTAGTAAATGAAGACTGATCAACCGTTTTTGCTCAGAACTGTTTTTTGTACTCAATATTTATCATTCAAATTTAACACACCAATTTTAGTGGGATATTCAAGGATGAGGTCCACCTTACTCCAACCTTACAGCAAAAAGGTTACATATTTCCCCACTTTTTTTAAAAAATTGTATTAGTAAATAATCCAATAATTGTGTATACTCTATACTAATATTTATTACCACAACTATTTGTAGATCGTACTTTGAGTTAATCAAAGGTGAAATTCTTATGTCTATATTTCAACTCAAATCAATCATTGTGTGACCGTAATAGTATGCTCCTCCCATGTATTATTTTATTTAACTGTAGTATATTATCTATTAACATTTTTAAACGCTTGGTGTCGTATGAAGTGTTCAACTAGTATAGTTTCCCTAAATTATACTTTATAAATTATTACTTATTAATAATTGCAAAATGTTTAAAATTTATCTCAATATTATAAAAATGCAATGAAGTAGTTAGTAAGTACTAAGTAATACGTATAATATTTTATCTATTATTTTGCATTTAAATAAATAAATACCTATTATTGTTTTTATTAATATAATATAATATAAAATTAAAATAAATAACAAACGGACTGTAATAGTTTTCTTTTACTTTCGGAAATTTTTTCGTTTATTTATCACATGCGGAATAGGTAGCAACTAAAAATAATAAGTAATATTATTTGTAATAATATACATTAAATAACTTAATTTGTAGTTAACTAACTTTATTGTAATTTTAGTCTAATTTATTAATTTAATTATTATAAATTATAAGTAGTTATAATATTTGTATTTATTTATTTATTTTTTGTTAAATTTAGTTGTACCTAACTTAGAATAAATTCATGTAAATTTATGGTTTGTTAGTTTAAATCCAATAATATTATGTTTTTGACTAGTCGATTTTAATTGCTTTCACTATTAACTATTATATAAGTGTGTTTATGTGTGATGATGGTTTTCAAAAACAAAACTTAACTAGAACATAATCATTTAGTGAGGGTGAGTCTAGGTTAATTATATTGAACTCCCTAATACGATTAATTACGTACTGTCGACTTACTGACTTAGAAAACGATTTTCTCACATATGTCACATACATACACTTTGATATAGTCTATAATTCATCTATGTCTGAGTGATTAAAGAGTTTGGTAAACTATGCAATTACTGCAATTTATTTACAAGTATGTACCTATTGAGGAATATATTAAGATTAGACAGAAGACAATCCAACATGATAAATAATTATTATAATTTCTTTTTTTTATTCATTAAAATACTTCGTAAAATATTACATTTACAAATTCAAAGTAATTATATATATAAAAAAAAAAATTGCACACCTATAATAATTTATAACTATTTTTTGTATAGGGAAAAGTATTGTTGGTGGCGTTGGCATTTTTTATGACGAGATTACAATTTATTAGATTTGTATAATTACTGCTACTTAAAAAAAATATGTTTAACTAAAAAATTAAAGTGTTAAAAATAATTCGAATACTATTATTATATAATTTTTTTTAATAAATAGGTAGTATCAATGTAATATTGATAAATTGTGGTTCAAAATAGTTATAACGATAAGCACAATTTGGTGGGAGACGGGGTTATAGGGAACTAAGCTCCCTTTCACTGGAATAAAAGCATAAAATTATGATAGCTCCCCAAATTTAAAATCCAAACTTTGTCTTAGAGTTTAATTTACAATATACTAAGCAGTGTATTCACTATTGAGTATATTGATAATAATGTTTTTCAATACTTTGGAAAAAAATAATTTTAGATTTTTTAATATTTTTATTGCTAATGAAATTATTGTAAATAATTAGATTTGACAGCTGATTATTTCATTAATTTGTTGTAAGTTGTTAGTTGATGGGACAGTATATAAAATGTATACTCCCATGAAGACTTATTCATTTCAGCAAAATATATTTATGTATTTATTTGTTGTTGTATCGAGTATTATCTTATTACAATTTACATGGGAAGTATATTTTTTTTCTAGTTTTTAAACATTTCAGATGTTAAATTATTTGAGAATAATCTTTTAGTTATAAATATTAAAATTAAAGTTTTATGAGATATGTTGACACAATTAGAATATTTAAAATAATTAAAAAATAAATGATAAAAAAATCAAATTGTAAAATAAATGTCTTAAGTTTTTTAAGTTGGTCTTTATCTTACTATAATCATTTTATTTTCAATTAGTTCTAAATTCTAATGTATTGAAACGATATACCATTGTTGGAGTGTTGTGTGTTAATAACTTAGTTCGATTATGAATAATTAGGTTTTAAATTTAAGATTATTTTATACGAATAAATAAATACTATTTAGCATAACTAATAAGCGTTGATTAAATGAAAATATTGTTAGATAATGATTTTGTCTTTATATATATAAATATATAGGTAATAAATAAGACATCGATATAAATCACTGGTGTCTAACTTTTTTGTTTTCTTATTTTTTTCAACAGATCGTTCACATCTTTTTTACTCCACTAATACTTTTTTTGGTATGTGTTCGACCGTAATTGGGGTGCGCAAACTCCGCATTTGCCGGTAGGGGGGTCTTTGCCCTCTGTTACTGAGAACGACGAGCAATCCCTACGACCACATGGTAGTCACGCCGCAGCCGTCGAGGTTCAAACGTCATTTGCCGATTCACGAGGCTCTGTCTCAAAAACTTGTACATCAATCGCGATGTTTTTCCTTGGTACTCTTTTATTAAATTATTATGATAATTTTTTTATTATTATAACCAAACATTTTATGAAAAGTCATACATTATTTTGTATTCTATTAAAATTTACCGAATCTAAAACACAATTTTCTTAAGTGCAATACAATTAAATACTTTTTATGAGTCCCGCGACGTAAGTCAATAGTTCCATTATGCATGTTATGAATTTAAATAATGCATGTTATAAGAATTTATAATATTAAATTATGAATGAATTTTTATTTCTATTTGTAAATAAGTATTTACTATTTATCATATTTCTGAAATAAGTTTATCTACAAATCTGATTTATCATTACATATTTTATTAAATTTATGTTTTTTTTTTTTTATTAAATTAATTATGACAATACCAAATTGTTAAAATATATATTATATAGACAATAAATAAAGTGTGTCATAAATTAGGTCAATAGGTACACGTAATACTTATTTAATAAATTTACTAAATTACCAAAATCGCAAAATTGTACTCTTTAGTGTACTTTAAAAAGATTTTTAATGTTATCTGAGCAACTGTAATTTATGATATCTAATCATATAAATAATCTACTATTAATATATTTGAATATATATAATTTATTTAAATTATAGGTATATATGAGGTTGTAAAAATATTGTGGGAGTGTCATATGTGATATGAAGTGATATGAGACAATTATAAATAGATATTGTATAATATTTAGATGTAGGTATCATTTTACTACGTTTTATATTGTTAGTTTTAAATTAATTCTGTTTCTGACAAAACTTATTAAAATAAAATTTCATTTCGTGATATTGAATTTCACATTCATTCATAAAATGTATTTTTTTAGTTGATAAAAAACGAAGATAATAAATTAAAAATGAAATGTTCAATACTGAATTATTTTAAATAGTTAAATTTCTTTCTTTTTTACGTGTTATATTATTTATATAAATGGTTTATGTTCATACTAAATTTTACTTTCGGTTAATATTTTAACATTTAAAAATAAGTTATAACTTATATATATATATATATATATATATAAGTTATAACTTATATATATATATATATATATATATTAAATTAGTAGATCATTATCTCGTAGTAGAAAATCACCTGATACATTGTACGTCACATTTTTATGGATATTCTACAGTGCAATATTGGAGTAATTTTATATTTTTTAAGGAATATATAAAAGTAATATTGTTTTTAGTCTTTCAATGATTTGTCTTTTTTATAATAACAAAACATACATCTGCGTACAGCATTTAGGGGTAGAAGAAGTACTCTAAAAGTTTTATATGATATCACCTCTGTGTATCTAAAATTGGCCACAGATGGTACCTTAAACAAGTAGTTTTTATTTTAATTTTTCAGTAGCTTTATTGTAAAATTCAGAAAATATTTAAAATCGAAAAAAAATCGGCTCAATCAATTAACGAACAAAATGTATTTAATTGTTTACTTACATTCAATAATAAACCATCCTATAGTCTTTCTATTATAGGTTAATTCTGATATATATATTATGGTAAAGTTATTAGACTAATTTTGACCATCTCATACTAAATATTGTAAAGTTAATTCTGTGTTGGTTGATTTGGTTTTAATTGTGAATAACTTGTCCATTGATTATTATTATTATTATTATATATTACCATTCTTATTGAAATTTAAACTAAATTGTGTTACATGCGTTCAAATTAAAAAAATGTATTGATATATTTCGATTTAGAATTATTTTATTTATTGTATACAATTATATATTGAGAATATCTATTATGTTAAATGTTAAACATTTATGTAAATTCAAATTGATTATTGTATATTATATTGCTTATATTACTTATTACTTATTAGGAAGCATGTAAAATTAGATTATATTTTTATTATTTAATAACATGTATAAACAATTATCTAGAGCATTCAATAAATGTCCAATGTCCATATAGTATATAAGCTTATAATATTTATAATAATATAATGTTCTACTATTCTGCGTAAAATTTAGTGCCTCTGATACCTTACCACAGTGTACGTTGACATTTTCTTCTTTATCATGACATAGTATTTAAGAAATGTTCATAACAAATGTGTAGGTACCTACATATATATTTTTTTAAATATAATACATTATTACTAGCCATGATATATAATGATAGTGTGTTTTATGCAATTGTTACATTAATCCATTCACAATAAATTGACAAAAGCAGATCTAAATTAGTGTACGTAGAAAACTTATTAAAATATCTTTAAATTTACTATAATTTAAAAATATAATTATATAATGCTGTATACGTGATTTACTGCTATAATGATACGTTTAATTTCAATATTTAAATCATGGAAAATATTTTCTAAAAATCATAAATATGGTCAAATGTACAATAAATATGTACTTCCATAACTATACGTCTATACTAGTACATTATATCTCCGTTGTACAGTAAACTTATTTAAAGTTGAAAATAAAATTTTTAAGAGTAATTAAGTATGGCTCATGGTTTGAGACTTTTATCTTATAATAGTTATTATTAACTAACATAATTTGATAACTCATTCGTTCTTAATGTAAAATAAATATGAATTATCCTTAAACTTATAGAACTTTCTATGTTAAAGCCTATTAATATTGTATTTAAAAAATCAGCAATCGTCAAGTATTTATTCATATATATATATATAATAAATTGCAATAATTATAATATTATTTATTTTAAATTAAAATTTTTGTATTTATCACAAAGTTTTATCGAGTTAATCATGTAAACGCAGTGCTATAGTACAAAGACGTTTGATATAAAATAAATCAACTGCTATCATTATAGTACAACTATTATACCTGATATTGGTACCAAAGTAGTTTACTTCTAAAACATAATAATCAATGTGTATATATTATATGTATTAAAAAATTGTATCAACATTTAACGTTTCATTTACTTACTTATCCATAGCCATTTATATGTATATTATTATATTTATGCTCAATTCTTATGCTAAATATTTTTATATTAAATGAGTGAACACTGTGAACTAAATTTTTCTCATGTATGTTTTTGATTAAGTTAATTTTTTTCTTCTTCTAATTAAAAAAAAAAAAAATTGTAGGATATTTTATTTATTTAATATAAATCTAATACAGTTAGTTTCTGTATTGATAGTTTTTATTATTATGTATAATAAATTTACCTACCTATTGTTAAATTAAAATTATTTAGAGCGTAGTGAGGAAAAATAATTATTAATTATATAATGTAAATGTGATATTCAGTTAATAATGGTGAAAAAATCAATGTGCGCATAACTTGCACTAAATTTTTTTTTTTTAAATTGTTTTATTATAAAATATGTAATAATATAAATACTAATGGTGGTTGGTAATTAATATTGTTATTTCCCAGTAATTTTAGATAAGATGAATCATTATGGTTAAATTTATAATTATGACATAATGCATATTGTATTCATTTGAATATACTCGCTTTATTTGATCATAAAAATAAATTGTTTGAATTGTAGTGATGAACATTTAATCATATTAAAAGAAATTATCAATTTTAAACGCGTTTAGATAGGTACTTCATTTTCATATCATACTACTGTCAAACAATACATATTTTTGTTTAATAAATTAAATATATAAATTTAAAAATAATTTTTGAATGTAGGCTACATGATGTTTAGAATATTTTTTAGTAGGAAAGCATAAACGTTTTGTTATTATAAAATACAAACAATACCTTATCTATATTTAACAGACATTAATAAATGATAATAATTATTAATAATATAATAATTTGAATAGGATTAATATTTTGTTTTCAAACGTTTTAGATTCATAGCGTAGTCCTCAGCTATTTCGAATGTTTAATTATGTATTAATTTTTTTTTTTAAATCACTTTTTTATGCAGTAATAGTTATCCAAAAGGTTCATAAGCCTTTTTATCGATTGTAATTTGAATATAAGTTTTCAGGATTTCAAAATTGTTAGTAGTTTTAACTGTAGTAAGAAATTTAAATATTCGAGTTGAAAAACCGTTATTGCGTTTATGTGCATAAAAAATAAAAAAGTACATGTATTATATTATAGCTTGGTTGAAAATAGGTATAGCTTTTACTGCGGTTTACAAAATTATTTGTAAAAGACAACGAAATTTAATAAAAAGTTATAGGTACTGGACTCTTTATTCGTCCTATATTTTATCAATTTATATTTATTTTTAATCCAATATAAATAATATTATAATTTTTAGGCTTAAATTTATAGTTGAAAATATTTTATTTGATCATTTTCAAAATGTAGTATTTTTAAAGTTTCTTTTTAAATATTTTTATAATATGGAATATATTTTTTTTATCTCATATTATAACGTTTTATTTTTGGTTTTTTTACAGGTCATCATGAAACCTTATCGTTTGCTAAACGTTATGTCTTAATGACTTGAATTTAGACTTGCAATGATCAGAGACTGGGCTATGCATCGATTTTTCACAAACAATGGTCTAACAGACAAAAACCGTAGTTTGTTGGATGATTATCATAAGGAGAATGTGTCGGAAGTTACTAACAACCACGACTGGCAAAATGAATTGGAGACAGAACTGTTTCAAGGATATTCGCCTGCCCTCTTAACGTTTGCTAGTATATGCTGTGTAATTTATATGATGGTTGGCGTTCCTGGAAATCTTATCACGATCATCGCCTTGTTTAGATGCAAAAAGGTAAGTGTATTTTCATAAGTTGAGTCTTTTTTTTTTATATATAAATTTCGATCAAGTATTTGTTGGTTAATTTAGTTAGGTTTATAAATATATTATTATAAAGAACCCGTAAGAATGTACTTTGTTAATTATGCAGTTTAATTATTAATTACATATTATACTATTACCTATGTGGAATGTAAACATATGTATAATAAATGTACTATAGGGAGTGGTTTATTTTATATTTTTATACAAGATACTCATTAGGTATTTCAGAAAATACAAACGTTTTTAAAAAATATTATTGATACATAATTTTAAGTTTTATAAAACAACTTTTTTTGGAAAAAAAATTGTATTGCTTACTATTATTTATGGTTATCATTTTTAAAAAAGTTTTTGATCTATTGAATAATAACATACATTTTAAATGTTATTTTCAATGACTCAAAATTATGAAAAAAATATTTTCAAAAACGTTTGTAGCTTTAAAACAAAAATAAGTTTTACGTTAAATAAATCATCCGGTATAATTATATATACCTATAATATATTGATTATTATCATATATATAATATATATATTTACAATATGAATATTTAGGTAAAATGGTAAATAGTATTATAATATATTTGTAATATATTAACGATCTAATGAGACGATAACATTAATATTATAACTTTAATAAAACATCTAATGTGAAGAAAGAAGTAAATTATTTAAATGTACATTGTCCATTGTCCATTTCACAATATTATGTAAAGGATTTAGTTAAATTTAAAGATTTATTAGAGGATAGTTATTTTAAATATGTCAATGCTATAGTTAGATATAACAGTCCTGGATTGATTTATCGATGTAAATTGTTTATATTATTGCATAGTAATTTTATTATATTTATAAGATTAAAATAAAAGTACGATTTAAATTGTATTAGAAAATAAATCATATCAAATACATTTAAATAAAGTATAATTTATCGGTAACACAAATAAGGAAATGCAATTTTTATCGTCTCTATAAACCTTTTTAAAACAGTAATAAAACTTAAACACTTTATACAAATAGTCGGGAATGAATAAAATTGCATTCCTAATAAATCACATTGAGTAAGAGAATAAAAATATTTAAAGTTTGTCATCTGAAAATAACTTTAATAGTTATAAATATTATACATTTTAATATACCTATGTCTTAAAGGATTTAAATCCTAAACAAGAATGGTTTTTGTCAGCTAAAATTATTAGCATGGAAATTCTTTAAGTTTATATTAACATACTAGCGCTATAAACTATAAGGTCACAATAATAATAATAATAATAATAATAATCATAATACGGACTTAGTTTGGACAATTGCTACGACTGTGATGTAATTTATAGTTATTGATTTTACTCGTATTGCTATAGATATTATTACCTATATTATATTCTGTATAGATCATAAAAAGCTAATAACTTCAATAATAAGTACATAAATAAATTATGAACGGTTAGAGTAGGTTGGTTGTCAAATACTTGGTAAGTAACGTCTCCAAGTAAAAGAACGTCATCAGTCGCTGCACGATTCGAGTTTGTCTGAGTCGCGGTCGCGGCCGTTGTCGTCGTCGGTTTCGTTCTAGACCGGAAGCCGATGGTGCCACAACAACCGTGCTAGAAAGTATACACGGTTTTGCTATTAAATGATCTTTGTGTATAAGATTTCCCGGTAGTAATATAAACGTATTGTGAAAGGTCGGCCGTGGTTGTAGAAGTTGGCCCAGATGACCGTTTCTAAAATATATCTACAAAAATGTAATTTTATTCCGATTAAAAGTAGAAGATGATTTTGATTTGTCGGTTGTATAATATTATAGCTTATTGGCAGAAAGTTGATACAGGAATTTAATAAAATATTATCTTTGTAGAGTAGTTGGTATTTATAACTCAATATACCCATATCAGTTATGGTTGTCGGATATTATTTTAAAATATTTGATAACCGCCAATTGTTGCGTTTTACTGGTTTTAAGAAAGGTCATATATAGTTAGAGTATAGGTTAGAATATACTAGACAAATTGAAGTTATAATGATCGTGAGTGAATTATGGATTATGGTAGATATATTCATATGCAATCGAAATTAACTTATTTTCTATCTATGCTTATTGGTATAAATAAGATATCAATAATTATTGTAAACAACTATTGGATATTTTACTACCATTTACCTTAATTCATTTTCATTTTTTTTTTTATATTTACCCGATATTCGTGTATAAGCAGTTCATATGAAAGAACTTTATGCTGAGCGATTCAAGTATTGATTATAGCGATATAAATATTAACTGTAATGTAGTTTAAAATAAGAACAAAAAATGAATCTTCTATGTTTAGTCATAATATGTCATTGTAAATGACAAATTTATAAAGTTTTACATATAAGAACACTTGGAAATCACTTGATAATCAAATTAAGTTGTACTATGTTTAGAGTACTTTTCAATTTCTTGTATACTATAGTGTAGATTGGATTACATTTCTATCGAACCACAACACAATAAAAACTCGTAAAAGTGTCTATGGAAAATAACGCGTAGTACAAAAGCAAATTTAATTAATGGGTTTACACAATCGGCAAATAACGTTGATTTTTAAACAGTTGTTCTGAGTAATGACAATATTATAAATTATTGTGCTAAAGAAAATAGTAAAGTATCAACGACAGTTATAAATTTATATAAAGACACAAAATATTTTATTATATTTAACTTATTATCATCTAACGTAAATAATTATAATTCATGCAGTGATTACGAATATGATTTGATTTAAGTAATATTTTCATATGGTTAAATGTTATTAATATTGGAAATTCTTAAATTATCATATAAATAGTTAGCTTTTAAAATCTAATAAAAAACATCTATAAATAAATTATTATTAATGAATACAGTACAATAGAATAAAAAATGTCAATAGGTGCATCATTAAAAATTGAATATATTTACATTATATTATTTAAACTAAAATAATTTTATTTTATTTATATAATGTTATATCGAATAATTGATTTGTATTGAATGTAATAGGTACCTATTATATTAAATATTTATTTACTCAATAATAAAAATACTATCAACTCTATTTATACTATAGATAAAATAATGTTCAAATTCGTAAGGATACTAGAGAGTAGAGAGTATCTTGCATGTATAAATGAATATGAATTTCGTGTATTTGTAATTAGTTCAAAGGTTGTCATATTTGAGTTAGGTATGTTTGATTAGTTGAAATGTAACAGCAATGTGAAGTTTTTAGAACTCCCGTGAGTTGTTAATTGTTTACTGATGGTTAAACATTTTACTGTAAAAACTTTTGATACGAAAAACCTTATTAGTAAATAGTAACGTAACGGTGCAACTATTTGTTACCAATTATACATTTTGAGTGCACCTAATATAAAATAATATTTAGTCGCTGAATTCAGTTTACTATATTATTATTTATACAATTTTAAATTATTATAGGTTTTAAAGATGTTTTAAATAATTATAAAGGTAGTTTATACGTATTTTTTTTTATGTTGGGAGAGTTTTTTTAGATAGATACTATTTTTATCTCGATAATTATCGTTAAGTACAACATGGCGTATGTGTTGCTAAATATCCCAGGTGATCACCCATCCGGGACTAGCAAAGGAACCACTAGCTTAATTGTTGGAATATAATATTATAATAGGTAAATAAAAAAGACAATCTTGTATTTGCATGTATACAAAACAATAAAAATGTATACACCTATTTAAAACTGTATACAAATATTATGTATAAATTAAAAACAATATCTTTGTAAAAAAAATTCATTGTAGGTAAACCGAATTTCAACCAAAATGTAAAATAGTTGTGTGTGCGTGATTTATATGTACCCCCAGGAAATATTATAAGCATTGAGATATCTCATGTGTTTAAATTCCTATATAAAACAAGGATTTTAAATGCACGAACTTTAAATTATACCCGAGTTGTGTAATAAATAGCTAAGTATATTTTCGAATAGATCATGTTCACATATTTTGTTTTTATCATCAACCTGGATGCACAGTGTAGTATTCAGAAAAAAATTTAGTTAAAACGAACAAGTGACCAAAACTCATCTCGGTGGTAGGACAGTTGGATGTACGAGACAGGGATGACGATAAACTTTCGGTATCATATTAAATTATATACCCGAAGACGAGACCCGAGACCCGTCATATAAACAACGCAATATGGCGGACAGTAATTCGCACCCTGCTATCGTGCTGGCGTATGTACAGTAAATACACACACACACTCCCCATCGCCTTATATGATGGGGTAGCAATCATTATCGTACATATGTGTGTGTGTGCGTATGTTCCAGTGTTTGAGTTGGGAAGAGGAGTGTTTGATTTGTATTCAGCGTTAACCCCGATGAAAACGGTCGTCAGTAATGGTTTCTTTTTTGGATTCATCGTAAATAATATCGAAGTGTGTATATAGTTTGTAATAGATAAATATGTGCGAAAATTTCATAAACGAGCTATATAAAACATACCGAATATTTACCCTAGAAAATATACAATATATATATATTATAATATATCGTGTAATATGTGTGTAGAAATATATATTATGATACATATATAGGAAAATACGTGTTTAATTTCTTTCTGACAGTCCTATGCTAACGTCAACGCGGTCAGTTTCGCATTATACTATTATTATCGTATTTTAATACAGAACGAGAAAATGGCAAATAAAATATCTAAATATTTTTCTCGAAATAGATATATTGAATTAACAAATTAAAATGACGATTATTTTCGACAGTAATAATGTAATTTTTCAATTTTATCGTGTAATAAAATAGTAAAGTACATCGTGTAAATATAATATACATATTGTATAGTATATATATTTGTCTGTATATAAAATATAAAGAAATCTAATGATTGATGAAAATCGTAAAGAAATAAGTCAACAATGGACGTTTAATTACTTTTCACCATTAACGTAAAGATTAATTACTAAATGCTTTTAATAGATTATTTTTTGAAATAATATTTAGTGTTCAATATTGATTTGATATTTTAAATATTAACATTAAGACTTTACATACAAATTTTACTTAAGAACTTAAAGCCAAGGTAAACAATAACATGTACAATGATTGTTTTAATTAATTTCTAAAAGTAAATTACAACACATGTGTTAATAAAGTTAATACAAATCAGTAACAACGTAACGTAAACTATTTTACACTAAAATGCACAATGTTACTTCTAATTATTTACCTTCCATCTATCACATCATGTTTTTTATTTCGTTAATTTGTGAGTAACTTGACTGCTCATCTTGTAAGTAGTATAGATCATACTTAATTCTATGCATAAGACTCATTTTAATGTATACGACATGTCGACGTATTTACTTTAACATATTATGTTCCGTAAATTGTATACCTTATTCCTTCATTTGTTTATTATCACATATTTTATGCGATTCGTATTATTTATGTGTTATGTCTATTATTTTAAACATTTAAAAAATGGTTATTTTTTATTAAACGAATATGTGGTTTAAATTTAGACGGACTGAAAAAAACTTGAATAAAGCATGATCGACTTTTATAACATTAGACTGTTTACTAGAAACTTTTTAGTAAATTTAGTAGGTATTTAATAAAACTAGAATCACTTATGTTAGATAGTTCAACATTTTTATACACAAAACACCAAAACAATGCATATTTTATACGTAAGTTTATAATATTTAATTATTATTATTATTATTAAATAAATAATACGAAAAATAAGAATAATTAATTTATGAAAAAAGTAAACATAAATTTTCAAACAAAATACTGTAGGTACTATATTTTTAATGTCATTTATTTTATTTAATCAATTTTACATTAAACATTTAAAGTTAAAAGTATCATAAACTATAATAATAACATTTTGTAGTAGGTGTTCAAAATCCATGGGTTCATATATTTTTCTCACGAAATCATATTTATTCCCACACGTTGTACTGTACCACATGTTTTCTAAACATCCTTTTTTTTTTTTTATAAAAGAACTTAAAAAATAAACAAAAACGTTTTTAATTAATAAACATAAGGTAAAACTATTAATTTAATCACAAGCTGTTGTTATAAAGTAACGATGTTTTAAGGCGTACAAAAAGTTTAGAGAAATATAATTTAAAGAATAACATTAAATAAGTTTTATAATATACCTACTAACTGTGTTTAAAATATATTGAACCATTTATTTTAAAAGAGGATAATTATTGCCGTAATCCAATAATTTATATCGACCGATATTTTTATATTGTAATATTAATTTTTATTTTATTTTGGATCTTGGAAAATCGTAATAATATTTAAGTTATTCGATTGTTGTATTTGATAATCCATAATTTTGTTAAATAAATTATATATTTCATATAATTTCTCTATACATTAGTTTACATCCATACTTTTTTTGTAATTTGTATGATACTTGTATCTTGTCATGTTCTTAATACTTTATTATCTAAGTATATATTATAGTATTTATAACGGTCAGTGGTAAAGTATATTATACAAACAATAAAATCCACACATAGTCACATAAATACAATTTATAGGCAGGTATATTGTTTAATATTCTAGAATAGATCTTCTTTATGAAGTTTCAATTTTGAACATTTAGAACATATTTATTTATTACATACTATATGCTCACTGCAATATTTACGATGAATTAGAAAAAGAAACCATTACCCATAAACGGTTTTTTTCTTTTTTCATCGCAGTTAAACGCTGAATACAAATCAAACACGAACTCAAATTCTATAATATGATACACATGCTCTCACATTATTTTTCTTTCCTACCTATATGTTATCTAAATATTTGCTAAATTATTTGTATCGATTGTTTTTACGTGTGTTGTAGTAACTACTTTCAAAAAATTTGGTTGTTTAAAATCGTAAATAGAAATTATTTTTTAAATTTACTGTAAAACTTGTACATTTATCACTATTGTTTATTTTAAGCTTTGTAATCGTAAGCTTTAGTAAATTTTAATTCACAGACTGCAGTGATTTGTGTTGATTTTTTAATAATTTATTTTTCTACTTACTGTACAAATTATTTAATATTATTATTTTATTTTATTATTTTAACTTAAAGAATTTTTAATTATTCCATATCTACATTAAAGAATTTTATACATTAATTATGGAAATTTATTGCAAAATTTATGGAAATAAAATATTAGTTCGTCACATTTTTCTTTGCTGTCGGTTTGTATTTACAGTTTTTACGTTGACACATTTTATTAGCCGATTTTTAGAGGAGAAAATTGCACTTAGCTCTCATTAAACGATTATTTGGCACACTTGTGTGTCATTTTCCGGTTATTTAGATTGCAAAATACGTAGTTATAATACATTGCGACTGGATTCAACAGCAAAGAAAAGACTGCATTTAACGACTGAGATAGCTATGGATATATATACTACAATATCATGATATAATTTTAGTTTTTTATTTTTATTTTTCAAACAGCGGCATCTGTAACAATGAATATTGAACATAGTCACTGCCGATTTCATAAAACAAGAAAAAAATTGTCTCTACCAACTGGTAAAAATAACGGAAATATGATAGGAGAGGAGATTGGACATAGAACATAATTTTTCTAAAAACAATTTTAAAAGCAATTTTCGGGAAAGAGAGAGATTGTTTAACAGTTGTCATGCATTTCATTTTACTATGTTGTACAATAATTCCTAATTTTTCCAACGAATAAGGAAAACAATATAAATAAATTGGAATGTTTAGTAAAATGTCCATAAAAAATTTCATAATTTTACTGTGGTTTATTTTTATAGTGAAATATAATTGTTGAATTATTCATAAATAATAAATGTATAAGATATTTTTAAGGAATATTATGGTAGTATAAATAAGTTATTACTATATAATGTATAAAGAAGCTATTTATTTATTTGAAAAAAAAAATAGAATACCATCTAATTGCGTTAATTATTTCTAAAAGATAATTTTTTTCCAATACTTTTTATCTAGTTAAAAAAATTTTCAGTAATAATTTTTTATATTTATGATAATATTAATACTATTGTACACGTTGTATGTTTTTTACATTTCATTAAGGCTATTTATTAGATGAGTCGAATAAAATATTTGAATTTAATATTTACATATCTTTAGAGTTAAACCTAAGTTATTATCATTTTTGTACTCATTCAAAATGTAGGTACTTTAGAGTAAAGTACATAAATAATCATTTTTTTTTTTTTTAAATTTACTGGTATATAGTGAAATGAAACATTATATTTTATTAAATGATTGGTTCGTCATATTGGCCTAAACACTTAGTCGTCATTAGTTTATTTATACTTATTTTATTCTGAAATATTTATTTCACAAATGTATGCGTATCTCACAGAGATAAATTCTTATTTATAAATACTGAAATATGTAATTTAAATAATAAACATTTTTAAAACCTTCATAATAAAATATAGGGTTGTCCATAATTGATACTATAGGTAGGTTAGACAGGTACCTATTATGTTTAAAATTTATCTTTATTTATTTAGTAAAATATATTGAAAAGATAGTAAAAATTTAAATTGAATAGGTAGTTACTAAATTTAGATTTCATTACTAATTTATAAAAAATTGAATTTTTATTTTTAATATGATTGGTACACTGACGTATACTAATAAATACGAGTAATTGGGTTTCTAATGAAAAAAAAAATAGGTCATTTGAACTGTACATACCTATAATTATTTTTTTATGCTTATAGTTCAATGTCATTTGAATTTTCTGAAATGATTATACGTTAATCGAACTTTATTTTAGATTCTAACTGAGGCTATAAATGTATTGGTTTTATAATGATATATATTATTTATTTATTTTTGTCAATTATTGTTAATTAAATATGGTTAAAAATATTTTTTCTACATATTATTAGATGAAGATAATTTAATTTATACGCGATACATTAATACATTAAAAAATACGTAAAAACTAAAATTCAAATTCATTCTCTTAGTATATTAAGTATCGTTAACATTTCTAATTAAGCGATTACTTAAATATTCTGTTCACGATTTCTGGTAAAATGTACTGTTCGCTATGCTGTTGACTACTGAAGCGTAAATTGCTAATTTGACAAACGTTTATTATACATATATAGAAACAATATTTATAGTACCTAGTTAATCTGTTGTATAATTGTAGATACACGTGTATGCAATTTAAAAACACATTTCATTTGATTGTTACAAAAAATTAAATACAAATTAAAAAATAGTTTGAAAAAACTCAAATGAACAATATTTAAAAAAATAATTTGTCTACAAAGGTTATGGTATTCAACAATTCAACTATTTGATTTCTTAAAAATAACAGGATGTCGATTATCGGATTATTGAGTAAAATTAAGATTACAAATTCTTTTTAAAAATTAAAATAACATATTATATTTTTCATTAGCTTAAAAATATTAGTTTATACCAATTTTTAAAAAATAATTAATTATAATTACTAAAAGATTTACAAACTAAAAGTGATAATATTTCAAACTATAGGTACTTACGAACATTGTACTTTTATGGTAGAGGAAAGTAGGAAGGTCTATGGCTTGAGATATAATATTAATTAATTTATAATTATTATAAATTATTTGAACAAATATAATATTATGTTTCTTTTTATTAATGTATTTGTTGTTATACTATTAATGACAGTAGAAAAGAATTTCTCGATTTAATGGTTATTACAAAACTTTTGTTATAAAATCTGCAATTATATATAGTTTAGTAAATTTACAAAATAATAACATGAATGTGCAAACCAACCGGAGAATTTTTACAAAATAAATTTATGTAAAATTATTTAAAAATAAAAAAAAAAATTTAATTTACATTGTACTATACTTGATAAGTTATTGCATTTTTACATTACCTACACATATATTTCCTTTTTGTTCTGTTCAAATAATTTTGTATAAATATAATCGTGTTTTGTTCTTACTCAACAAACTATGAAAAAAATGATTACTTAAATATTACCTAAAGATATCATAGATATTATAATATTGTATTTGGTATTCGGCTCATAACATTTTAAATTAAAACCATTTGAATAATTTTGAATACATATTATTATGTTTTGTTTTTACTTAGTAAACTATGAAAATGACCAATTTAAATTAATTTAGACCTGTATAAATAAAAGATTAGCTATATTTTATTTTATTTGAATGTTTTTAATGATTAAAATATTTGTTTTTAAGTATATATACATTTCTGAAATACTGTTTTATTTTTATTAGATTTGTAATTCCAGGGTAGTTATTGTTTTTAAGCTAGAATATAGTTTAGTTTTTATTAAAAAAAGCATATAATACAAATTAAAACATAAATTAAATTTAACTTGCTTATTTTTATGTTTTATTATAAATTATAACTAATTAATAATGTAGAGATAGCATGTTATATACTTTTATACACGAATCAAAATTAGTATTTTTATAGTAGTTTATCATATTTGTCAAAATAAATTGTATACATTTGTGTTAGAAATACATAGAAACAAGGCAAATATATTAGTTTTTCTATATAATGCTATATTATACACATTTTTGTATAAGTTACATGTTGTTCTTAGAAAAATAATACAAATGAATTTGACTTAAGTATTGAACTTCTTTGGAGACTAATATTCTATAGATCATCAGATCCTTTGCTTAATATTTATCTTGGTCAGAAATCGTTTTTAAATGTTAACTGTAAATTATTCAACATACACTATACCTAAGCATTAGGAATTAAATTTCCAAAATAAATAGTGTCTTTTGTTATCCATAGCATACTTAATCCATTGATTACCTATAATTTTTACGGAAATGACTTATAAATAAATTATATACAAACAAACGTCACTAACGTGCAGTATAGGCTATTAAATTTTGGTTATAACAATGTTCAAGACATGTATAAATCACGGACCTTAACCGACACTTTCGATTTCTCTAAGCCTCGAGCTTATATTCAAGTGTGATTTATGATAAAAAAATAATGCCTTAAAAGTTTTGGCAAATTTGTTGATATTTTACAACCATTTTTCTCATATATTAGATAAGGTGCTGAAAGCATAATGGTTTTTACTCGATTCCATCATCAATTCTAATTTTTTACCTTTTATAAAAAGAATACGTATATTTTAAAAACTATGTACTTTTTATATTTTTGAGGCCGTAAAATAGTAATCCCAAATCTTTGTAAATAAAAGTTAATTAGTTGTATTATTTATTACAAATTTCAAGCTTTTAAGATCTCTGTAGTTCGTCATTAGTTTTAAACCAGTCAGAGTCTTAATTTATTTACCAATAAAAAATACTGTAAACTTATTTTGTATAATTTTATTTTCAAACAAAAACTTAGGTACTTTGAATAGTGGGTATATTAAACCTTATCTTAGCATAACTAATAACTATAAACAATTTTTATACAGGTAATTCATAAATATTCATAATAAGCTTTTAATTTTATAGTAATATAATCAACATAATAATATTATAGTTGTGATTATGATGATTTTTTTAATCTAATTTTTTAATGATGATTCGCCTTTTTAAGATATACTATATGTTATAACGCCAAAAGTAATTATATAATATATGATAATAATAGTTAATATTTTCATTGTTGATTCATGGGATGACTTTTTTAATTTTATTAAGCTTGATTTATGTACACTTGTACAAAGTTTCTCATAGATTAACATATTATCATATTAAATCCGTTAATGAATAATACATTTTGATTTTCTGATTTCTTTTTAATGCTAAAAAATCATGTTCGTATATTCATTGTTAATGCAGTGTAACAAAAGTTGTTATAAGTCACCAATACTGTAAGATGAAAATAAAGTGAGGTGATAAACAATAGAAACGAATTCAACGACGAAAAAGTGGAATTATTAAATAACTTGTGTCGTTTGTCTTGTCGTTGTAGAACAAATTCTTCTTGTTAAACAGTTTTTACTCTTTTGTCACATAGTAGGTACTTCATTGTTAACGAAGAACAACTATTTTATTCATTTAGAGATAAGAATAAATAAATAAATAAAAACCGATAATTCGAACAAAATTGATAAGTTGATTTGTCAATAATTTTTCCGTGCAGAGCTTGAGTTATCGATTTTCCTCGAACTTTTATTGCTACAATATAACATATTATAGGTATATCTATTGTCCAGGTGTAACGATGTAGATCCAATACGAAACCTAAATACTTGTGTAGCTACTCAAATGAATTTATAAGGTTTTTTTCACTTCTATTCCTATTATCTCACAATTGTATTATTATTTATTAATAATCATATTCTTCATTTAAACAAATTAGTTTTATCTATATTTCATGCTATGAGTAATTGCATATCAATGATCGATAATTCGTTTTTGATTATTTCTCGTTATTTAAGTACAATTTATTTATTAATTTGTTAATTTTCTACATATATATGTCATTTAAATTAAAACATTAAATTTAGTTATATCATACTCATCTAATATAATTAACGATGTTATAAATTTATAAAAAAAAGAACGTTGAATCTTTTTTACATAATAGAACTATTTTCAATTATTATCAATTACGCGAAGTTTTTTTTTGTTAACGTCTCAAATAATATTAAAATGTGTTTTTGCAATATTTATTTATTTTTTTGCCACGTAATAAAAAGTTATTGCCATAGACATAACATACTTAAGTATAATAAATGGTAATCGAACTATAAACTATTATTTTATGAGTGTAGTTTATATACGTAAATAAGTCCATCTTCAGTAAAATGAGATATTTCAGTAATACTATAATTTTAATTTTAATATATTTAAATATAAATGACTTGAAAATAAAGTAAATTAAGTGTTTTATATTTGTATATTATTAAAATGTTTTTATACATATATATATATATATATGTATATATATATATATAAATAATATAAATATTATAATATTGAAATATATTATTATATATTATATTTTATTTTAACACATTGATTGAAATTTTACTATTTTCTATTATAATTATTGTAACATTACAAAATGATTAAATCTAATTCAAATTCATTATCTATTCTATACTGGTATATTTTTTAAATTTAAATTTTATAACTAGTTTTTAGATTTATAATATGCATTTAAATATTTTGAAAGAATAAAATAAAGTTATATGTAGTTAAACACTTAGTAGTTTTATTTCGTGTTATTTGATTTTGAGGGAAGTTAAGAGCTATTCGTTTTCCATTAATATATATAATATTTCGGAAAAGCTGTTTGGAGTAGAAAACATTCTTTAAATGTGGCACAGTATGGTATAGGTTCTTTTATTACAGTTAGATTTTAAACACAAATGACAATATATTTTAAACTTTGACCAGAGCGCGGAATGTTTGCTTTTACAATAGTGATTGTGAATTTTATTTTGAACTATGTGATCAAATATTGAAAGTAGAATGTACTCCAGTTGTTATGTGAAACTCTATCAATCAATTAAAAATGTATTAGTCACGCTATTTTTAACTTTCTATAGATAATTTTTATAATGTTTTACTAGTTTTCCAGTGAAGTATGAAAAAATGAGGTGAATAAATATAAGAAAAAGATATTTTAACTCAATATTGACAATTCTTTTTTTTTTTAGTTAACCTAGATTGCGTCAGATTTTTTTTTCAGTATAATAATATTGTTTTTATTAAAATGAAGTACAAACATAACCTTCTCCGTTGTGACATATCTATAGAACCAGACAACATGGAAA
>VUJU01002058.1:24640-43515 GCA_009835225.1 Aphis craccivora | reverse complement strand
ATAGGCGGCGGCGACAATGAATGGAGTCACTTAATCTATTGTCCCCGGTGTCATATTAATGGTTAATTTTTCTTTATACCATTAGCCGGCGATGTACTCGCAGTGCGCCGCCCTTGCCACCGATATGACACCCTTCCTATTTACGCCACTCGAATACACTATTACAATAATAATAATAATAATGCATATTATATAAACTCGGCGATCTGCGGACGATGAGGCAGCTGGGAATCATCGCGTCAAAACGACTCGTTATATACTGTGCACACTAGCTGTATATAATATTATTATCACACGACCGTTGTCGTGCGTTCATTATATTTTATATACCTATTCCGTACCTCGGCCATTCTTTTCGGGCCGTTCAGCGACACTGATGCGACGGCATCCGAAACGTAATTTTATTTTAATAGAGAACCAATATGATTTATACCGCCACGCGGCGATCACGTCCCGGCTCGGGGGTTATTGTCGTCGTCATCATCTGCGGCGCAGCACTCGCGTCGTGTTTATATTTTTACGTTTTTTTTTTGTACTTGTGCAACGTCTTTCCTTCGAGCGCATTAGTTTCGTAGTTACGCCACTCCACGTCTTTGGCATGGTATATAGTCCTTTGGCTATACTATATACCGCCTGCCACTCATCTCGGCTCCCGTTATAACAATACAATATCCTTTTATCTCGTCATCGTTACGCCTTTGCGGTCACGCTCGGCACCCATGCCACGTCATACAAACCATTATTATTAGTAACACAAATACCTACACACCAAGTATCTGCCTATATACGTATAAAATAATATATTAAACTGTGGTTAACACTACACGCCGACCACCGAATAGGATCACATTGCCTTCTCATTTGTTCCGGGACGTTATAGTTTAAGTTAAACTCGTGAATGATGTGGATTTAGCGCAACACTGTGGCTTATGGCGATATCTACTGCCACGGCGAGTTCGGCGGACGACGGGTGATTATAATATTATCCCCATCCGTTTAATAATGCTGTACACTATATTATCTTATATATCGAACGGTATTGAAATAATGTTCTAACTCCGCGGGTTAACTTTATCGACATTATGATATATAATTTTGGAAATTTATTGGAGCCGTTGATAGATTCTGCGGCAGTGATTTTGTCCGTTTCTTGAATTAAAACCATATATAACGACATAATATATTATACATACTGTCCCACACGCCGCACGGCGCACACTTTTTAATACTCCACAAAACTATACGCTATACTTATACTCAGTTATTTTTTTAACGGATATAGGTACGTTAAGTTTGAACTTATTGGTTAAAGACTCGAGTGGATTCGATAACATCATTGTGGTTCTAAATGTTTATGATGTCTCATACCTCATACTTCTAAAAAATATCATTTTGTATGATTTCACAAATTACATACCTATATTATACTTATATGATTCCTCTAGTAGAATTTTTGCACACTTGCAATTTCTTCAGCAACAAATGTAAGTAGGTAGGTACCTATAAACAATAATTATGTATCTGTTTAAATCAACAAAACAATTTTCCTATAGGTACGTGTGGCACCAGACACATATATATTATGTTTGATAAGCTATTTGCTGATTACAAGACTTAATTTTACGAATGTTTCGTTATGTATAATATTTCATTTAATTAACTGATTAGTAATATTTTTAATTGAAAAAAAAAAACAATTTTTTCAATTATGTTCAAAATTCAAAAGCGAAACCATTTAAAATGTACCTATTAATGAAACTGTTTTTTCTATCAACACTTAAAAGCCACATTAAAAGTTCGCTACATCAATTTACAGCTAATTACTATGCTTCTAAAATTTACTTTGAAGACTAACCGCTTTATAAAAAACATTTTTATTATTTATTTTAATAAATCAATCATGTTATAGGTACACTAAGTGAATTTAATATTATATAATATTGTTATCGTTTTCAATGTTTAACAAACGTTTTCAATCATTAAAAAAAAAAACGTCGAAATTCTGTGTACATATTATTCTGGTACATTATAGACATATTTTATAATATAGACCAATGTAGTATATATATATTTTAAATTATATAAATCTAACTAATTATAATGATTTGAATTTAATTTGAAATTAAGTTATAATAAACAAAAATACAGAAATAAATAATATTATAAAAAATAAGCAATCAATTCATTTTAAAATATAATTATAATTTATAACAAAATATATTAGTGTGTAATAAAAAATTATAATATGTATAATAATTAATGTCCCATATTTATAACAAATAAATTATTTAATACAAACTTTGTAGTTTATGATAAGTAATTATTAAAATAAAAAAAAAAAATTGATTTTTGTTGTTTGATCTAATCAGTATATGTTTAATAACAATCAAAATATTCAAAAGACTGCAAACATTAGGTATGTCACTATAGATTATTATACTCTTCGAGTGCTTCCAGAATCTAACAATAACATTAAATGTACTCAAATATGTACACAGTACAGAATTTGTACGTTGGAAAATATATTCTATATCTAAGAAGTCAAATGTCATGGTCAGTAAATTTATATTTTTATCTAATAATTATTTGAAAATTAATTAATTAAATAATAGCTTAATAAGAGATTTGAATTAATAATTATAATCTTTAATTCTTTAATCTCTTTTTTTTATAATATAGAGTATAGATACCTATAGGTACTTAATTATTACACAACTTATTATATTATACTCGTAGTTAGGTAAACGGAAAAAATTACAAATACCTACCTATATTTTTCATATATTTTTTTTTATTTATTATTATTATTATTATTATTTTTTTTTTTTTGACATAAAATAAGAATATAAATATTTATTTTTACAAAATTAAAAATACTATATAACTAATATAAATTAATATATTTTTCTAAGAAATTGTTATATAATAACTTAAATAAATTATAAACATTTTAATTTAAAAAATAAAACTGGTAAAATTGTACGCTGATATATATTATTATTTCGAATATATCCTATAATCCCATATAAACCTCAATGACACAATGTTCTTATTATTTTTTTTAATTACCTATTATAAGTTAACAACGACCAATGTATATTATATAATGGTGATGTGAAGAGATCCATCATATATTATTCATATAAATGATTATAGTTAAGATTAATTAAAATGTTTTAAATGTTATATTGTGTTTATAATGCTTAGATAAAATAATACATACAAATCTTTATATTTTGAATAAAATAACTAAGAATAGGTACCTAGTTAATAGAAAAATCGTTATTTTTTGCGAATAAATTTATAACTGGTCAAAATTGTACTTAAAACGTGTATAAAAAATTATGCATCACATATATTTCCAATATTTTTACATTTCTGCAAGAATAACTTACGAGTTATGATAAATTTTGTTTTAAATTTTCAATAATTTTGACTAAAAAAAAATAGATATTTAAAAGGAAAAAGCTAAAGAAAAATAAATGAGTATAATAAAAAAAAAAAACTTGTATAAATATTTCCATATTTTCTTAGTATTTTTTTTTACAGTTAATATTAAGTATATCACTGAGAATTAATAGTATAAAGACAATTGACTAAAACGCATAAAACAAAGCATTATTCATAAGTCAGTGGTGCTCAACCGGTGTTCTATACAGTGTGCGCGACTGTGCTATAGGTAATAGCCAATAGGTGTAAAGTTGTTATTAATTATTATCATAAAAATAAGAATCCCAGTACTAAATACTTATTAGTTATTACTAATATACAACACATTATAATGACCTAAAAAACAAGATTCTTTGTTGAAGAAAAAAATGCTCATATGCAGTGAAAATAATGTGAAATGCAAAAGGTATTTAGGTGTTTAAAAAAAGGGTTGAAAACCACCCCTTTAATATTAAAATGTACCTATGTTTTTTCAGTAATCGAAAATGCGATGACCTAATAATAATAAACACACACACCATTGTAAAACCGATACAATCATCATTCATTTTAAAATCTGATATGTATGATAATAAATGTATAATGTATAGTCATTTAAAACAATTATATAGGTATATATTATATTTAATTTTACGAATTCAATTTTATCAATATTTTATTCATACAACTAATATTCTAATATTTTTTTTAATCAGATCTTAAATATGAAATATGCCGGAAATACATTTAAAAAAAATGATTAATGCTTAATTTTCATAACTTTCTTTTTGAGTGGTATTTGATATTAGTCGATTAAGCTGACAAAAATAATTTTAGATTAATGCTAGTTTTTTCCATTTGTTTGGTTTATTCAATCAGCTGCGGTAACTATATAACTATACTAACATGTACATTGTACACATGTATCTATAATATTGTATTACGTTTAAATTGTAGAACGTAATATTATTTATAAAACATTTAAACATTTGTCTGCACAATTTTTTTTTCTTTTAGCCACGTACAAAATATACCAAAAATACTACAACCATAAAAAAAATTCAATAGGTATGTTCAATTATTGCATTTTTCTAACATTATTATTTAGTTTTAAAATACAAGTTGATTATATAACACTTTATAATTTAGTGTTGTAATTAATAATTAGTTATTTAAGCAAACATTAAAAAAAAATATACAAAAATCTTGAAAAACAACAGTTTGTATTATTTGTGATAAGTACTTAAAAAAAATATACAGAAAATATAACTTCCACTATTATCAAGCATAAAAGAGAATTTTGTTATACAACTGAAGTGCCTGCTGTATCTCTATATTCTATATATAAATTTATATTATATTATAGTTCATTCGTTTAAACTAAGTCTCTAATCAAGGTTATCGATATCAGTCTAAAAATGTAATAATCACTTATTTGTAATTAATTAGGTGTCAATCATTCAAAAATATGATGAGTACAAATTAAGTATAAATATAATATAGGTAATATATTACATATTATGTGAAAAAATTTCCTAGGAATTAAATGTTGTTCATATTTTTAACGCAATTAAATCGACGTTATATAATTTGATTCGATGGATTACGTATCAAAAATAATTTAAAAAGTAAAAATTGATTACAGAACTTTATTTATCTAATTAATAAAATAATTTGAAATGTACACGTACAAATAATAAATTATAAAATTTAATTGAACTATTTGTTTGTGTAATACTAGATAATTATACTTTGGTATAATAAATAATACACATTTCAGTAATTTCCAATTATTTTAAGCGATACATTTTAAATAATACCTCATTAATTTGTCTATAAGAAAAAAAACTGTAATGATATAGTTTATCTGCTATCAACAATAACCTTAAATCGCACCATTAAAGACATTTATTGAGATCATTTCTGAAGGTCAGTGTAATATCTATAGAATAATTAATTTGGAAATGAGTGTTAAACTTATCAGCTATCGGTATAGAGAATAAAAAAAACAAAGGTTTAATTGGAAAATTACAGTATGAAAAATAATAAGGTTTGTACATAATATTGATAACCAACATAATTTACTAGAGTGTATATAGCTACCGGAAATCCATTTATAATACAATATGGTATATTATACTATTAATTAATAGATAAATAAATTACGAATCTAATAAATTGTGTTTGAACACTTATTTACGTGTTATCGCGCCACAAACAAAAATTATCTATAGACTGTTTAATATTTTCTATTAATATTATTAAACCAAACTATACATAGTGCATACAACCTAAATACAGAAAATATTATATAGTATTAGTTTATAATTTATAATTTGTGTTAATATAATAAAATATTGTTATTATATAAAATAAGTTCTCTGCAACGTCAGGGTTGTGGTAAATAAAGACGTATTCTAGACAATATCGTACAAGACGACCTATATATTATTATGATTACAAATAATATAAGTCTTGTATAACTTATAAGTATACTTGCCAGTGAATATAATATGACATATTTCATAACTAAGAGGTAATATAACAGCAATAATGTACTGTATGTCTGTATAAACAAACAACATTATATTTTTTCAAATTTGAATTGAAAAAAAACAACAAACACACTCGTCTGACAAATATAATAAATCTAATAATGTATATATTTAAATATTATCGATTCGCTCTGTATGTACACATTATATTGCTGTAATATAAGACGGTCGGGCAAAATAATAACTTAATAATGTGCGCGTTTCGATATAGGTTTCACCTATATTCCTAATGAATAACGAGAAAATTAAAACATTACGTAAAAGGCTATATTGGAAATAAACTCCCCTCGTCCCGCGTGTATTTTATATGGTCTAGCTCAGCGGTTCCCAACCTGAGGGTAATTACCCCACAAGGGATAAAACACAACATTTTAAGGGGTAAAGACTATTTTCTTTATGAACTTAATATCTATTATTATTAACTTTGCATCAGTTATGTGTAGTCCGACAGTAAAAGTGATTGTAATAATATAATATAATTGTTGTTAATAGTTTTGGGATAGTTTTAGATTACCTATTTAAATTATTTTATGTCCTAATGACACTTATAATTAGTTAACTTTCAAATAATATTTATACATTATTATTCTGTTAATTTTTTGGGAGGGAGGGGTAACTTCTAATATCTAACCTGATTTATGGGTAAAAGTCTTAAAAAGGTCGGGAACCGCTGGTCTAGCTGTTGCCTAAATCTAAATGGGCTAAATGTGGCTTATGCTCGTCGATATAATACGGTGAACGTGTCATTACACATTCATTATTATAGGTTTATTTATTAGGTGTATGCATATTGCATATACACGCCGTTCGCCATAACTTACTCTGGTTTCTGGCGATGTATAATTTAATAATATAATATTATAGCATCCGCGTATATAGGTACGCGTATTACATATTATTATTATTATTATTATAATGGCGACGGTCGTCCGTAAAACAAACTGCTAACACAGTCGGTTGGTTCCACTAATTAATTTTTGGGGATGTCTGGCGCCACGATATCGGTGACCCGTGCAAGAACGTCATATCCGGCCGCCGCAGAAGCACACCCCAACGGCCGACGCCGGCATCGGATTACGCAATTAGCCGCTATCGCGGGAGGTTCACACGCCCGATACGTCATCGCCGTGATATACGGTTATCGCCGTCGTATAATGTTGGTTGTAGTAGGTATATTATATCGAATTGTTATACCTACGCTGTACTGTACGACCGCGGTTTTGGTTGTGGTATACGCGTGTAACACTTCCAAGTCATTGTTTCGGCCCTAAACCCGGTACTATTATTATATAATTTACATATACATAATAAGTGCGGGTATGGTAGGATTGCATCACTTATTCTAGTCAAATTTCACTTGGGTTTAAAAAAGATAATGGTCTAACTGCACACGAGTAAAAATAATAACAGGTAGTTTTCGAACTGCACTCGGGCTCAAAAAAGTATTTCAACAAAAATATCATGCACCCGAAGGGGTTAAATGTTTAGGAAACACTAATTTCCCTTTTCACTCGCATGCTTAGAACTGACAATGGTTTTAATCATTAGCGTGGTTAAAAATGATTTTTTTTACGTACCATCATGTTTAATGATATAAATATATATATATTTAAATCTTCAGATATAATTATTAGGTATGTCAACATTACATTTTTTTTTCATTTCGATTATTTTTTTGGAGTAATAACAAACTGCAATAAAACATTTTAGCCTACCTAGTAATTCGCTTTTGAGCATATGTTATAAGTTAATATATTTTTCAATATCGTTAATTTTTTTCTGGTACCGTGTAATTGAAGATCTTGTACCTATCAGTATTCTGCATCAAAATATAAGTACTTGTCTATTTGTAATAAAATTGCAGTGTTACAAATTTTGTAATTTACAATATCATGACAGCAATAAATGGAATCTACAACCTGTTATTCTACACAAAGGAAACATTTCATAGAACTTATTATAAGCACGCCAATGATTAAAATCATTGTCAGTTCTAAACCTGTATAAGTGGGAAAGGAAATGAGTGTTTTCTAAACGTTTAACTCCTTCAACACATGATATTTATATATATTTTTTTTAAATACTTTTTTTGAATCCGAGTCCAATTCGACCATTTCTTGTTAGGTAATAAGTGTAATTCAATTATCCCGATCAGTACAATTCATCCGTGTACCATAAGTAGGTACCTATGTATTATGTATAATATACTTGTATTGTGTTTAATATGTACATATTCTTTAGCGATCCCTTCAAACCGATTTTTATAAAACTGTGGGTCACCGGCACACGACAGGGGGTAGGTACAAACGTTAAAAACGTTACGTAGCTATACGTAGCGTTATTATTTTATCTGGTGCGGCATCCGATGTTTTCGATTTCGGACTTCGTTCGCCATCGAAGGCTGTGATTTTTCGTTACCCCGCAATTACGTTATCATCTAGCGTGGATACCCGATCGTATTATCTTGACACCGATTTCGACTTCTACAGCGAAAGAACACGTAGGTAAACCCGATCATTACGTTTTATCGAATATTAAAATTGACGTTATATTTTCACAGTCGTATGAAATTACATAATATACGTCATTATAATTTTAAGTACGATAGACGACGATTGAAAATATAGACACCGTCATCGATTTGCGGTTTATCTTCCGCTGTAATGCTGGCAATGACGATGACGACGAACTCGTCTATGAGATCTATTTAATCGTCACACGACTATATTGTCGTTTGACAATCGAGACGCTAAAAATTCGCTAATCGTCGGACTATTATTGCATATAACTATACTTATACACGTATATGTACACACATATACCCCTCTTGTGCCGGCTACTAATTGTGGACAGGCTTCCGGTGGCGTTAATTATCTATATATATACGCCGTCGTCGGAGAATACTATACGGCATACGGGAATAACACGCGACGCCATTTAAACGCTGCAAGTCGGACGGGTATGCATTGCGCTGCTGCAGATTATCGCAACAAATGTCGTACCGGCATCGTTTGCGACAGCCGTGACTAAAATACGCGTATGGACCATATTATTATAGATCACGTCGTTCGTATTATCCGCGAGACTGCAATAATGATATACTATGTATGGATGAGACGCTTTTCGAATATTGATCCACGTTGCACTCTATATATACATATATTATATGGTACTTTGCAGCAGTTACACCACGAGATTCGAACGTATACAATGCAATCATATGTTAATATCATTAAGTCAATATACATAACCAATTTATAAGACACGCGAAATTTCTCGCGGTTTTCGACCATCAGCCCGATCGTTAAGAATAACGGATACTGTATATGTATTTAGTGACCAGCTGCTGCAGCGGTGCACCTCCCGTGCGGCATAGACTTTGGAAACCGACCAATGCTAAAAGACTTAACAAGGCGTCTATATAACGGGTGGCTATATACAATATTATCATATATATATATATATATATATTTCCATTTTATGTTTTAAGCAGGATCGCGCACACTGGATACAATATCATATATATACGTGCCCGTGCGCATATGTGTAGGTATGTGTGTGTGTTTGGTTTGCAGGAGTGGCGGGAAAAGAAATACACATCGTTTAAGACAAATTATAGCCGACAAAGTGGCACAGAGGTTTTTTGTCTTAATGGCTCGTGAAATAGCTCGTCTAGGAACCACGGCGGCAGACGACCGTGTATATAGTTATAATATATTATAATGATGCGAGTACGAGCCATGTGCGCGTTTACACACGTATAATCACAATCGGTTCATTTTTCGCTTTTGACGAGCTTCTGATTCTCTTGTATAGGAAGTAATTCTGTAAAATAAAGACAACGGTTCATCCGTATGTAGCAATAGTGTATAATTATGTATAATTATGTATATAAAAAATACACTTATACAATCAAAATTGTTCATGAACCGGGTTGTTAGTCATATATATAATATATATACTATACGCTACTTCAAAAATGCCGGAAAAGTTATCAGAAAAGTAAAATATTTAAAATTCACACGTGTTGGAGATAATAATATTTTATTTTTATTTGAGTTCGCTCTTGAAAAAATATATCAACATTAATATTATAATAAATTAAAGGTGTTATGGAATATGGAAAAAGATATTGTATCGAGTATCGACGAAATCGTTCGAACATTAATTGTATACCTACATTTATAAATACTATGCATATAGTTTAACCAGTTAAATCCAAATTTAATTATCTATGTAGGTAAGTTTGGTAATATACTTTAAAATTTTAATTTAAATCATTCGCATAATTTTTTACTATAGTGATAATATATTGTTTTGTTTCTAATAATATAATACCTATTAAGTAACTGATAACATTTCAAAAGCGATAATATTTGTTTAAAATGAATATGGTCAGGTCTCGTGATTGGGTCTGGGTGCACCATGTCAAAATAATATCATAATAATTACGATAAAAACATATGCAACAAAGTACCTAATTCCAATGTTTATGGAGCAATAATATAATATTACATGTACCTATTTTCGTTCATGAATATTACAAACCGTGTGGGCATTAATCCTTAATGGGTTTAAATCCTGGTTATTTCCTTTGTGTTGAAATAATTCCAAAAGAATGTTAATGTATATTATATTTCGTTGCCGTATTATGTTTTATGAATATATAAATCCAAACACCAGGATTTATAATATGCACGCAGACCCGCTCGCGCGTAGCTTAAATAATATTATAATGTATATGTACTCGTATGTAATTAGATAAGTTACGACAATACTGTCCAAGCGAAACTTACGACCGGACAACACACTTCATTTTATCAAGTACTGCGGGCTGCGTATTGTCAAGTACTTCCAAAACGGTGGATACAGACCCCCTTTTTCGTCAAACATATTTAAATAATAACAATAAAAAGTAATAACATAAATTTTATACGAACAGAAGTTTAGAAATTGAATTATTCTATTCATACCGTGTGACGTGTACCTATATATAACTCGTGTGACTGTTAAGAGTTCAACCTACTACCACAGTATAATAATTTATAATTTATAATGTGTTTATGCTTTAATACGAACGAATTTTACAAACAATGTTATTAGATAAAAACTATATATTATAATAATTAATTCGACCATACGATGACGCAAATGGCATCTTGTTATTTCCATTAAGGTCATACTCGGTTTATATATATGTATATAAAAAAAATGATAATTGATAATAAATAATAATGCTAGTACCTAGTGTTATTATGTTTAAAATCGAATTAATTATAATATTATATAGTGACCAATTTATTATTCCTCGTTAACCAATTAATATATTATTATAAATCGTCAAAAAAGGCAAAAACAACAATGAATATCGTTTGCTAAATAATAATTAAGTGAATGATTTTTTTGAAAAACGCAACACCATGTGTCTAGAGTCTAGACACAAACCAACACAAACAAATGGAATAAATGTCATTTCTAAATTCTAAAGTGAGGGGAAAGATACATGAAGCTACAATATTATAATATTGTCGGTTATATGACCGTCCAACCAAATCTCGGTACTCATTTTTATAGAGTGAGTATATTATACTTTCCGGTGTTAATTAATCTTTTTTTTTTTGGAGTGCGTTTGTAAGCATTATTCGACGGGAAAACAAGATGAATAGGTATAGCCGATGATTAATAGTTGACTCAGTGACCAGTGTAGTCGTAGTGTGGTGTCATAATCGTTTAAAATGTATGTTTGAACCCAATAGGAGGGTGGTGGTGTAGAAATCATCGGTGTTAAACGATTAAAATGCACCGAGCAGCCGAGCGATGGAAAAAACCAAGCATAAAAGAAATCCAACCATTTGCATGTAGAAAACGAACCCAAAAGAGCTAACTGCCGCATGTAAAAATGTCAACTCATGTGTAGTAGGAATATTATCATAACAATAATATTTAATGTTATTAAACATAAAACGGCTACGTTTTTATCGTTTAACACTTCACGTAATTCAATGTAATATGTCTGCAGCCTGTCAGTCAAGTAAAAAAAAAATATATATATATATATAATAATTGTAACTTATATATAAACGAAGACAAGTAAATATTATAATATATTATTCATAATAACACAGAGATTATTGAATAACAATAATATCGAAATAATTATATAATATTGTTAACTATAGCTAAATACTATAAACCTATATTATATATAACTATATAAGTACTCGTATTGCATTGATTATTTACACCCCTAAAACAAGTAACGACCGCATAATATAAGCCTATAGTAAATTGTATGAGCATAAAATATTATAGTGTACTTATGTAGTGATGTGCAGATGAATACGAAATATTATTAAAGGTTTTGTTGGTTTTTATAATGATCAAAAATGGTGACATCCAGAAGTATATCGACCTACACAGTGACAGCAGACAGATTAGGTTTAGGATTTGTTTGATCCATCTCGATCAATTGCAGTTCAAGATAATGTATAATGCATATTATAACATATTTATACATTTAAGTATATACTAATATAGATTACGACATTTTTAAAAAATAAACTAATGACTGTTAGAAAATATCAAAATAATAGGTTTGCGCTCCCCTCCATATGTCAAAAAGGAATCTAATTCTTCTTGACAACATAATAATATATTTTATTATAAAAGAAATCAAGTTCCTTATAGCAACCCCTACAGTAGATTTGTCACTGATAATATTATACTTAGGTATAATAATAGTAATAATATAAGCCACGATATACTTATTATCAAGTTTTACCATCTGACACTACAGGCACGCTTGTAAGCGTTTTAATTACGCTCGCATATAGATACATATAATATTATAATATTATGTTTGTATTATACACCGGAATAGGGAACGTAATTAATTGTATAAACGAGCACCGATCGACTATACACAGAATCACACTTACATACATTATATAATATACATGCATATATGTATACAATATACGACATTGTGATTGACCATAACTCATAAGCATATTCGGTTCTCAATAATTTCTCCTATTTTTTAATTTAATAAAACACTCGTTTACTCTGATTTTTAAAATGTTTAAATTCATTTATTATTTAAAAACTATAGAATATTTTCAAATAGGTAATATGATTTTTTATATAATTTAATTTAATGAGTATTACATACGAGAACAATCTTTTTTAGTGAAATTTTTTTGTCGATAACATTCATGAATTCAAATCGAAATTTGAACGTGAAGTGAAAATTATCAAACTTAAATTACTCAGAATAAAAATCCTTAATAATAATGGTTTCTAATAAAAACATAAAATATACATTTGATATTTAACCAAAATATTAATACGATACTGCGTTTTAAATTATAGTTTTTAGGTAGGTATATATTATAAAATAAGAATACCATAGCATTTGAATAAATTCATGTGATTAAAAGAAAAGAAAAAAGTTGAGCACTATGTGCTCAAAGTTAATCCCTCGCAGTTGTTTGCATTTAGATAGTACTTATATACTAGTTAAATCTATTTAAATCTATTTACTATTAATAAAATACGTATATTATATATACCAAGTGTACCCGTTTATTTTATGTTTTAATTATTATTATATTATCATATGGGTATGATTATACGACATCGGAGAAATTGCATATTTAATAAGTACGGTGATGATGCAGCTCAGACGGTGTGACTACGCCTGAGCACTCGGTATAAAATGTGTGCGCACGACTATACAGCGTGATGGTGGAATGCTTTAAGGTATAAAAACATTTGCATCAAGAATACAATGAAGTTACGAAGATCTTCGAGAGATCGTTTACAAGTCGATGCAAATGCGGTCAGATACGCGTTTAATTAGCTGACAGTGATGTATCTTATATTATTACTATACTATATCGTCATCTTATGTAACACGTTTTGTTATATCTATATATGAAAGAGCTATTATATATATTTATATAGTAGCTCGCTGTCGACTCAATAATATTATATACATACGATTATGATAATTTATACATTATACGTGTCTACTGTCTATATTTGTATATAATGATAATAATAAAGAGGCAAACGTGTGTGGGCCCTAAACCACTGGTAAGGTGATGATTGTTTATGACCAGTTTTCGATGATTGTTTCTGTTGTTTTACGCATATTCGTCCGTATTATACTATACACAGTTTCTCAGATGACCCTAAAAAAAATATATAGTAATAATAAGTGGTAACCGTGGGCGTATAATGTGATGTGCGTCGTATATTAACAACGGCTAATTAGATAAGGGAGCTACTACTTTACTTACTGTGACTTCTTATTTGTCTATAGGTATATACTAATCTACTTACTTACTATATTATATAACTAAGGTACCGGGTGAGTGTTAAATTTTCATAATGACTGACCATTTTTGTTTGCTCTTCCACTCACCAACTGTATAATATTATGATGTACCTATCATCTATATATTCTTGATGAGGTTACAACTTACACCGTGTCCGTTTTAAAAATCCCATTTTTGGTACAAAATATTATAACGTCTTTTATAGCAAAACGATTTTAATTTTTACCTGCCTATGAACATATGCCTATGTTCATTTGTCATCCATGTATAAATCGTACGTCAAATATTTACGATTCAATGGTAAACCGGTCTTTGGTGTTGAATAAATCCCACATTTTCATACAATCATAAAAAAAAAATGTTTGTATTATATTGAATATATTAATTATTAATTTTAAAACCAACTTTTATAGTTCACTGTATATATATGGTCTTAAAAGTGCACTTTTCGTTTATTATACAAAACCTATACCTACTTAAAATAATCATAAATTATTAATACCGAGAAAACGCGTACATCTGCTGTAGTTTAATAACTAATAAATACTTTTAATAATCATTTTTTAAATTGATTTTTAATTAGGTTATTTTTAGTGCTATTAATTTTGTCTATATCAGTGGGGTTGACAAGTAAACTTTATGCATGGCCCACTTACCAAACTCCTTTAAAAAAAAAACCGCTCTCTTTATTCGCTATTATTTATCTATACAAATTAAATATTATTAAGGCTGTGACCGAGTAAAATTACCTAAATAAATTTAATTACAAACTATAAGCTATTTATATTTCAAAACGTTGTATATTAATATATCTGTAATCTGTATAACTATTTATTACAATGACTCTTTCATACAATCATACAGAATATAATATCTGGTCAAGAGTCAGTTATATTATATTAGTATTATAAACTTTATTAACTGAAATTAAATAGTAATTCATAACATGAATTACAGATAATTATATTATTTTCACTCTACTAAACAACATTTTTCTGAACGTAAATTTACCATGTTGTAAGTTATAAGCGAAAACTATGAATTATAGATGGTTATTATTAATTTACTAATAATTTAATAATTTGAATATTAAAATTTGCATATATTTACTACAACTCATGATTAAATTATGATTACTGAGGAGTGGTGTTGTAGCTAAAAAAATATATAAAAATTATTCTTCATAATTTAGACAAAATATTATTATATTGATACTATTAGAAAAAATAAATATATAACAACACGTTAATAACGTTATAATAATACGTTTTGGTTGCTATAACTACAGAGGTTCAAAAGTTTCTCTAGCAACCGTTGATAATTGTGGCATACTAGTTATTATTATAATATGATAACAATTCAAACAATAAACTCATAAATAAAATTAAACATTATCTACGTACGAAAGCGTTCTGAATGACCTGGTTGTAGAATTTGTATTTTTTTTCTGCTTGGCGCAGTATTTAATTTCACTAATTTATGTTAACCGACATGGACTTTGTCTTCAATTATCATCAAATTAAACGTAATAATTACGTAACAAAGTATTCTTGAAAAATAACATTATGATAATATGTGTAGAAAATGATTAGTTAAAGTTTTTAGAAAAATATAATATACTTATAATACCTATTATATTATGTTGATACGTTTTAACACTAGTACTAAAATATAATAATTAACGTCGTCAATGGCGATATTTTGCATAATAATAATATTATATACGAATATACGTCATCTATGCAAGTACCTATTTGGGTTTCGATTTTCTTCGTTGCACTCATATACGAATATAATACTAACTCATTTCTTAATATTCACTTTACGGAACAATACCTTTAATGTTTACGCCCGTATAGTGAACAGAAATTGATAAGGTATTCAGGTACATAGTTTATCAACTTAAACAACTACATTGGTGAAAATATCGCTTTGCAAATAAATTTGAATACGTGTTCGGTATTAGTGGTATTACGTTAACATAGCCGATTTTCAAATCAGAATATACTAATTAACTAATTTAATGTCTTATTATACTTACATAGATTACCTACGGGCAAGTGGTATCGAAACTGTTAGCGTTTTATCGCCGATCTGCAAATATTAATTGATTGTGTACTTAATTTCATTATTTATTATACAAGCACGCATGATATATTATATATTTATTGTATACTATTTATTTTCTCTGACTTCTGAAAATATATGCCGACATAGGTGATAGGTATGATCAATACACGTTTATAATATGGCACTATAACTAATTAGATACAGACAAGTGGGTTGAGTAATATATTTTAATATATATATATATAGTGAAAAGATTGAGAGCGCGAAAAAAATCCATATAGTTAACGCGCCCACGTCTGTTCAAAATTCACATGATTTGATTTACGCGATTAGTAAAAAAAATTTAAAAAAAAATAAATAATCGTACGTCGTTCGCAAATTGGATATAAATTGCTTGCTATTTATATATATATATATATATATATAAACACACGAACAGGCGTTAGCAGAGTTGTAACGAAAACGACGGGCGAGCGTCGAAGCGGAGACGGTGCGTTGTACTATACTGTTATATTTATATACGCCGAAACAATAACAATGGCAAGTTTATCGACACAGTATAAAAGACAAATAAAAAATACAGTGAATATAACGATAATAATAATAAATATCGTCTGCAGGTTTCGTATACAGAGACCGAGGAAAAAATAAGAAAAAAATCGGTTGCGTTTTATATTAATCGGAGCCAATTAGAAGATTTGTATTAAAAACTATGCAGGTTTTGTCGACACAACATTTTGAATAGCGTCGAGCTCGTTTGTCCAGCCAATTAGGTCTGTTTAAAACGAGTTTACACAGAATCCTCGGCACAAGTGCGCCCGGCGTCCGCACGTAGGTATATGAGAAGAAAAAAACATGAGCACCGCCGCTGCCAGGAAGCGGGCTGTAAAATATACGATGTATAGGTAGGTACATAGGTATAGGTATAATAATATTATTGTTTTATACCTACGAGATTCAAAATGCACACAATACTGAGCAAAAAAAACTCAAAAAATATTTATCCGTGTACCACAGCAAACGTGAAGTAAACACGTTTTGCACAGTCCAGTCAAATATTTTCGTCAGGTCTATACCTATTATAAATTATAATAATATATTATACCATCGTATAATGTATAATAATTATAATTCGTTACAAACGATATGGCCGCTTCTTATTGCTAACGGTTTCTTGATCACATGATTTGTAGATTTTTACTGGATATGACGAATAATAATATTATTATATTATATATTATACGAACTGAAACTGCAGCAATGCTTTATCCTCTACACATCCGAACGGAGACGCTATGTACACGAGAACGAATACAAAAATGGGCCAAACAGAAAATAACTAATTAAAATTCCGAGGTGGACATATTTTTTTTCTCCCCGACTGCTTTCGAATCGATTGTATCTATTTTAATGAGGGTATTTTTTGTTTTATTATTTTATTACGGACAATTGGAGGACCGGGCGCGTATATTATAACGGACGTTCAGATGATTTGACGAAGTCGGATCGAAAAGAATTTCAGGTTTCGGATGGTGAACGACATAAAAAAAAAAAATGCGTCATAATTTGATCTTGACTATAGTTGTCGTTTGATCGATATATTATTACCGTGTAATCACGCGGGATGAGGTGTGTTTACGAATAGTAAAAATATTTTAACAAAGACAACCATCATACGAGAAACACGTATATAATTGTATATTTATATGTGGGTATAGTTTTAATAATGATCACTATTATCAAAATAACACATCTTGTTGACAATACGATTAATTGACTTTTATAAACAATATTTAAATACACGGAATATAGTATATAGTATATTATATATAGTATATATATAAATACCTAAATTTGGTACATTTTGCGTCGATATTGATACCAACGACAATCGAGACCTATAGCAACGAGTAAAACGCATTTTTTTTTTTTTTTAAATTGAACCATTACAGGCGACGAATACAATACAACCACACATAACTACAGAATCTAAACTTTATATATAGGTACAGTGAAGTAACTGACCCAAATCGGACTTTCGAGTTGTAACAATATGATATTATTATTATTATATCATCGTTTATCAATAATTATTCTCATTTATCTTCTGCATTATAATTGTAATATCATGCTACCACCGTTGCGCGTGCCGAGCCATAATGAATTTTTGCGACAGAGGGAAAGAAACGCGAGGAGGAAAAAAAACGATTCCAAAACAGCGCGACAAACACGATATTCCAGTTTAGATCGTACTGTACAGATCGCGTCGATTGTCGCCGTCGGGCCGTCGGACCTCCGGCGCGGGACGTGTGACTCACGATATACCGTCGTCGCCGGAGTCGAGCTTACGGCGGTGGCAATATCATATTAATATACGTATTTATAGCATTGTAGCCGTGGTCGGCCATTGTTCCCGGCTACTGACACCGGTCTGCCCTCTAAAAAATATATAAATAAATAAAAAACGATTACAATAATA
>VUJU01002058.1:0-24590 GCA_009835225.1 Aphis craccivora | reverse complement strand
AATAATATGTATAATACGTCTGGCCTTTACCTATACTCCGGCATTCAAACGTCTCGCGAATGAACTGTTATTTACACCTTTACAGACGATTCTGCCGCCTCCTGGTACGTATATAGATACTTACATATTATATAATATAGGTAAACGTGTGTTACTATAGTTCAGTTAGCGGCGGGGAGTCTGTGAAAAGTTCGAAAATCATTATGATTATTAGTCCTGACATGATCGGGCTACCGCACTATATTTTATACGGTAATACGGTGCTACAGTGTTTGTCATCATTTTGCAAAATATTAAATATCAGGTATATAAAAAGTCAGAACTCAGAAGTGGGTAAGTAAAAAGTAGTAGGAGACAACTATAAAGTTCCTACAAAATAAGTTAGAAATTCTGACTTAGATCGAATACTCGTCCCTACTCCCTTCCCTGCGTCTCCCACTTTTCCTAAGTCGATCAATAGTCGATCCGCAATATTTCATAGCGAATTAAAGATACGTATTAACATATACAACTACCAACAAGTTCTTGACACGCGAAAAACAACTGTACCTACATGGCCCGTTTAACCTATAATTGAAAACAAATAAACGCAATAACGTATTATTAATATTATTATAACATTTTTATTGTGGAATCGTCTGAAAGTCGTTTCTTTTTTATTATTATTATGAATACTACGCCTTATGACGGGTCACCAAAAGTTTATCTAAAATTCGTAAAACGTTATTTGTTTTTTTTGCACCTGATGGTTTTATCAGCTTAAATAGTAAACAATGACCATTAATGATTTGTAACCACGATCAATGCTTAAATAATTCATAGTTATAATTATTTCCTTGTCTTTCAAAAAATATATTATGTTAATGATTTATAATGTATACTATATTTACCAATGATGGAAAGGTATATAGTATAAGTTGTTACAAAAATAGTTTTCGAGAAAAAAAATAATAGTCTTCTACATCGTGCACGAAGAGAGGACCTTTATCTAGGGGCCGATGTAGTGATGATAATATAATTATGGTTAGGTAATAGCGTTATACGAATAAAGTACGTCAAACTTGTTAACTTATTAATGTACTTACATATGAAGAAACTTCTATATAATTTTTTTAATGTGATCTTGAAGTTTTGTCAACGTTTTTTGTCGGTTATACCTACATATATAGGTTTCTTATAAGCTATTTCAGAAAGTTTTTAATAATTTCTATAGATTAATTTTGAAATACTCACAACTTATTTAAGTAAATGCTCTCGTTTGTCCCAAACAAGACAACCTGTACGTCGCAAAGGGCGTTTCATAGTGTTTTGTGAGTCGAACGGGCGGGACAATTAGCCCCCGTCTATATGATATCGGGGGCAGATGGTTGTCATATCGTCGGGTTATAACCCAATTAATACGACCGTATATTATAATATATAATGTATGTGTTATAACAATGCAGACCCTGACACCGTATATTTACGCACGCACTTCCGAGGTAATGGCGTGATTGCTGTACTCGTATAAAAATAATATCGCTTGAAAATATTGTATTATAAGTCGGGTCGTTCCGGAATTGCCGTCGCTGCTGCTCGCATTATAATAAAACGTATAAAACTTATGATGTGTATAAATGTAATATTGTAATATAATATACCACGTGTAATAAATATACGAATTTAGGGGAGGGATGGCGAAGTTTACCGGTTTCGGATATGGACGCGTAATTTTTGTTATATATACTCGTGTTAGAGCGAGAGTGATGCGGGGTGGCAATCTCGGTTCAGCAGGGATAATAATATAGTAAATATACGGAGAGCGAGTGTATGTATGTATGTATGTATTATTATTAAATAACAATAATGGCGTTCTCCTCTACGGGGCGCGCGACAATAATGGTGTAATAATAATGACGACGATAGTAATAATATATAATACCAGACCGTGGAATAATTTTTAGATTTATAGAGTGTGTGGAGGCTCCGACGATGACGACGACGACCGTGTAGGTATATAATAATATTATACCGACGTGGAGGAGATAGCTAGCTGCTGCAGCTGCGTCGCCGTTGCTGTTTGGCTCGTTTGTTCCTGTCCCCGTTTGTCCCCGCGGCCATTGTCTACCGTATATAATAATATAATATACCGGCCGAATCAATGAGCCTTGAACTTGCGCAATCGGTTAGACGACCGTTTAGGTTTTCTGTGTGTGTGTGTGTAGAGCGTATATTATATATAATATATAATACTTCTTTCGTTATTTATATAATATAATTGCCCGTGCGCGCACATTCTTCTCACCGCTCAGCTTGTACCCGAGTGTGTGCGTGTGTGTGTGCTCTTGTATGTTTTGCAACAGCGCCTGTTGCTACACTGATCATCCCGACAAAACAGGACCGGATTTAGGTATGCGGTGACGACCCCCTTGGACGGAAAATCTTACGAATAAACAAGGGTATATAGTTATCGTAAGCTATAAATTATAATATTATAATAAGATGATAATACTTTACTTTTGCAGTTTTTAGTAGCGCCTATAATTATATAATGCATGTATAGTAAATTTAAAACCATAACATTAGATATATACGAAAATAAAAAGTAATTACTTTAATTAAGTATGAAATTAATATAAAGTGGAACTATTCGATTATCCGTCAAGCACTGGGCTAAAACCCCGACGAATAATCAAATAGACGGTTCCAAATATTCCGTTGTTTTTGTTTGCTTGGTAATTGTAAGACAAACGTAAGGACGTTTCTTTCACGTTTTTTTGTATACCTGCAGATGTATATGGTTCCGTTGTGCATGAAATTTGTGTGCATTTTTCCAACAGTGGTTTTTATAACCACTCGACTTGGCGATCAAAATCGAACTGATATGCGACCGAAGGAACTTGAGACGCATTATCGAATAAATGTGCAAATTACCTATCTAAATCTATTTTTAGCGATAGGGAGATTTTTAATATCGATGAATACTTATTTATTATTTATTTATTTAGTAATATTGATTTTTAAATATGAGGATTAAACGAAATTCTATTGTAATGTGAAAGTAATAATAAACCTTAGTATTTAAAAAAATCATACGTCTTCATTTTTACTTCACTAAATTATTTTCGATTTCAAAAAATGTTATTGACTGCTTTTTGCTTTACTCAGTGTACCTACAGGTAAGCTCACATTTATTTTATATTATAACTTATAGACTGTAGTCACTGAATTTGATCACATGTCAGTTCGAAACACATTATTGAAACGTAGGTATATTTATACGTCCGTGGATCGACGTGGTTCAAAATCCAATTATATATGGGTATATACGACGAAAAGCGATATAGTTTATACACCTATATTATAGTATTATACTCTATAATAGCCAATAGGTAATACACAAATATTATGAAAGTGTGTTTCCGATACTATACCGTGTAATTACTTCTATAAACCTACTACTTACAGACACATAATTTTTATTGTTTGTAAAAAATCGCTAATCCGCAATCACAAAGGCTGCAATTATCTTGAAATACGTTTTTATTGACATCTTGAATCTGTGAAGAATATCCTAGATCACTGTTATGGCCGCCACTATTATCCAATAATTTTTAATTTTAGTTCACTAGTAAACGATTACAGATCGGCATTTCATTTCAATTTCATATTACTGATACCACTGATACTAAGGTTAGGTTAGACTAACAATAAAGCATGACCTAAAACTATAAATATATTTTTATATAAATATGTATTTATACATCAGTACATCACGCATGCGAGTATTGGCGGTAAAAACATAAATAGGTACATAAAAAAGATACGGTTTATCGCTGAAACATAGATAGGTATAATGAACCGTCCGTGAACATCGAATGGTTACCAATAAAGGGCACAATATAATTTAAAGGACATTATAGTGATTTGACCATGTAGAGGATGAATAAAGTAAATAAAACCTAATACCTATATTTCTTAAATTTATCAAACATCAAATAAATTTCGTTATACGCACACAGTGGCGGTAACACTGCAAAAGGAATACTGTAACACGGTTCTGACTGACCCTCGAAAAAACGTTTCTTTAAAATAGTTCAAATTCGATAAACGTAATATCTTATAAATCATATATATAATGATTAATGAGTATATATGTTATCAGAGTCTGTATGATTATTAGTTATTAAAGATATTTCGTATGAATCTAATTTTGTGTGTGACGTGTGTATTACTATATAAAGTATTTATTAAAGAGTAATGAAAATAGGTTTTAGAAAATGTTGGATATGAACTAGAGAAAATCGAATTTGCCTCATATTCCGTTATGAAAGGTTTAGCTTGAATTCGATATACTGCTTTTATTGCTACTATCCAGTCATGTAACCATTTAGGAACACCTAAAATACATTTTAGCGATAATTATTTATAATAAACTTATAATACTGACTACTGAAGCAGGTGAGCTGCAGAAATGCAAAATGTAAAATTCAAACGAGTGCTGCCATCTGCCGTCTCTGCGTACGTGCACACAAGCCCACCGCATACACACTTAAGTGTGAGCGAACACACGGTGACTTCAACAGTGGTGTGCAACAATAATAATAATATGATGTACGCGTACTATTATAGTAGTATTATCCCTCCTCCACCAGTCCGTCGTTGCAACTGCACGACCGGACGTCCGATCGCGTCGGCCTGCTATGTGTATATAGCTACTAGCCAATGGAGTCGGTCGGTAGGCGGAACGATACGCGCACCGCGCTAGACAATGAACACATTAAACGACTGACGAGGCATATGTGCGGCGGAATAATAACTGTACTTCCCGACTGTATCTGAAATTCATGAGCCCGCGAATAGGCTTGTCAACTGCAGGCGGCCGGTCTCATCCGCGGTGTTTTTCGCTATCTTTGCGTACCTACATAAAAATACGCTACAATATTATATATATATACACACACGCGATACGACTCCGTCCTCCGCGGCTAGTTTCCCATCTTCCTCGTGCACGCCATAAAGGTACACGTCACTCGGATTTTTATTTATTACTTTTAGTTTTAGTTTTTGAAATGTTTATTTTTCATACCGCGTATAATATTATAATTTATAAGTGTATATAACGCACCGAGAATTTATTATGACATGTATGGCCATAACATATATGACATGTATTATATATATATATTATATAGGTAGGCATACTATAAGTACTATATAGCTAAACCAGCTATAACTGCACCTACTTATATGTCCTATGTGCTACACCGATGCTAGCTGTACCTAATTATTACTGTGATGGCTTCGCGAACTTATTTGTAATAAAATAATGATGATGTATGGGAACCTACAAATTACGATATCTATGTATGAGCTTTGAAAACTAAATTCTTAAGTAACAATAAATGTATATAATGTGTACCTAGACGATTGTAAGGTAAATAGTTACCTAAATAAAAAATACTAATAATAAAAAGTATATATACCTATAATTTGTAGCGTATATATATTATTATTTAATATGTACCTATATATACCTTAAAATAATATCAGCACGAAATAAAATAAAAATTTATAATCAGAGACGTTAATAATGTATTTATGCACATTATATACCTACTGGCTATGTATATATTATTCGCCATTCACTATAGTGTATAATATAGTTATATGTTTCTAAAACGGCAATAGTAATAATAATAATAAAGTTTCATTAAGAATAAGTACAAGATAATATAGGTACCTATATATAGGTATTCAATAAAATATGTTTGTTTACCATAGTTAAACACACGAAGAAGGGTGATTTAAAAATATATTACTTCTTTCGTGTTTTTTTGTATTTTATAAATTAACTGTTTTATATATATATTTAATATTAGATATGCATATATATGTACATATTATAAGAAATTGTATTTTTAACTATCACAATTATCGAGTAAAATCATTCTGGTATAATTGTAGTAATTTATTTTTGAATAATCCCCATATCAAGTTTTCAATAGACTTATTATCTGATACTTTTTTTTTCATTTTTTCATCGCAACAAATGTTTTCTATACGGACAATACGTATTATGTGCAACACGTACCTATACCTATGTATGATGTATATTTCAGTACACAGATACTTATACCGAGTTATATCTACTAATTGTAATAATAAATCACGAAATTATCCATTTTCATTATTTTCGTCGACGTTTGACTATAATACTCGTCAATGTATCGGTCTTTTCTGTAATTTGTATGTAAAACAGTTTAAGCACAAATACTTGCATATTTGATATATAGATATTTCATAATGCTCAAGGTCATGCCTAATACCTATTATATATTTTAGCACATAATATATTATTTATTTATTCGTTTGTAATTGTAATAAATGTCTATTCTATGTATTGGTAATAAAAATGTAAATTACACCAATCGTGTAGGTATAATGTTGCGTATATTTTGTTTTAATGATTTAGGCAAAGTAAAAATATCATTATGATGCGTATTTATACTTGTACCTATATACTATATAGACTATACGAGTCAATTTGTATTGATATAAACTGGTTTTATTTATTTATATGAGAAGTTTCGTCAAACCATAAAAAAATAATAATTATTAATACATTTTGTATAAAAGTATTTCACTTGACAATAAGACATGAGTGTATTATGATTAGTGTATGTTCAAATGCTGTCTTTAGTTAAATAAATAAAATATGTTGAATATTTACAGTGGAGCAGAGCAATATACTCAAAGCTGCAAACTTCGGCAGATCCGATTTACGCGGTTTGATATTAGTAATTTGTTCGGGAAAAAATAGTCCTAACTGGAATGCCTGCATAGATGCACATTGCACATGCGTTATTATTTATTGAGTATATTTTAATATACATTATAGGCGTTTATTATATGATATTATGTTGCATACGATATGTGTATGTAGTGCAGGGTGCCGTGATGATAATAATTACTTTTCAAAAACCGCCCCGCGGCTAACCGGAAACAATACGTATCACCACGCTACGCGTCTATAGATAATATATTATGTGCCGGTACTTAAATTTACGTTTGGTATTTATATGTATATATATATAAATATCGTATAGTGTGGCAATTATAAGTGGCGTATGTGACGTTTGTAATATATTAGAATAATAATGTAATAAAAATTGTATGACGTGCGTGACGCAGCTATAGCGGTTGTGTATATACACATACGGGTAATGGGTATAGGTAATATAAAAATATAAAATATAACAATTATTATTGCAAGTTCAATCGTTTATGCTCGTTGTTATATATTGGCAAAGCGTCCCAGACGATAAATCAACTGTGCTGAAGCAGTATATAATATTATTATAAAACATCTCGTGGTATATATATATATAATAGGTACGGGGGAGCTGTTTAAGGTTATAGGCTAATGAGAATACACAGGTGAAATGTATAAATGCGTTTAAAAGAAATTTGGGAGGGGGTGGCATCCATCATCAGATTCCTATACTACGTTTAATGATATTACGTTATAGTATCGCGACCGAAACGGTTTCTATGACAATATAATATTATTATATTATATAACAGTAATAATATATATATACCTATAGGTTACCAGGTACTATATAGCCATATAGGTTATACTTATACACATACATTATATTCTACAACGGTATCAATATGATATTAGTCGATCGGCGGAAAGAAATCCAACGACGGAAATACATAATATATTATTATCACAAGCTATGCGTAGGTACGTGCATGTATATATATACGTATATATAAACTTTATAGAAACGTGCGCGTGTGATGCCGCCGCTCGTTATTTGAAAAAAAAAAAATCAAATAATGAACCAAACCGCGTTTGCGGTATCCTATTCGCCTTCGACATAATAATATAACATAATATAATATAAATGTGCTGTGCGTACAGTATACATACGCCATACGCCGCCGCGATATGTCCTCGCCGCGCACTCCTTTTTAAGGGTATACTCGTCGAAACCAGTGTGCACGTCCAACGAGAGAACTGTAGAGAAAGAGAGACAGAGAGAGAGAGAGATTTCACATATAGACGAGCCGCCGTGGACTATTATATTACTATTATCACCGTCGTCGTCCACTCGCGTATATGTGTATTATATTATATTATGTAGGTACTATCGTAATTTAGTCGACGTACGTCTTATTTAATCGAGATCGACCGGACACTACGTGGTCGCAATTCTATTCGCCAGTACAGTGTGCGTGTGTATTTTATATTTTATATATATTGTAAGTATATCATAGATATATATTATTCCGTTAACGTCGTCGCCGCACGGCACAGTCGTTTAGAAAGCATCGATCGCCACTGTCGTCGCCGCGCGCACACACTTGAGTGGAACACGACCATTAATGTACCACAATAATAAAAATGTGCAGTATGTGATCGAGCTCTAGAAAACGCTTACCGTTCGAATTTTATTTAATTTTTTCGGCATATTATAACTCTAATGCGTATACCTCTAGAACAGTATATTATCGTCTATAATATCACGTACAAGCCATTTATATAATATATTAAAATAATAAAAATTTTATCCATAATCCCTGTAACAATTTTCACGATCCCATTATAGAAGGTGATTCTTCGCGTTTACTCACTCTCTTTTTCTTCTCCGTGTAACAATATAACGCATCTAATCAAAATCTGATGTTTAAAATTTGTAAATACCTATACTTATAATAAATACTAGATTTTCAAACTCCTGAGATTTTTTTTGTACTTAAGAAGGCATAAGGAGTGTTCTATGAAGATAAAAATTAAAAACTTCTATTTTTTAAATGAAAAATGTTCTTTTAAATAGTAAATTTTTAAGTAAATATTTTTTTTTTAAAAATGATGTCTATAAGTATCAAACATTACATAACATTATTATATGTGCGTTTCGGATTCACCGCAGTTACATTATAAAAAATTATTTATAGGTAGGTATATTGTCGCGTTCAGTTATTCGATCGATATTTATCACGCATATAATATATATAATGTGCGAAACGTGGTCACCAAGACGTAGGCATATAATATAATAATAATATGGTATTATGCGTGTACCATAATATACAACGAGTTGAAACCCACGCGGCATTCGTAAAAAATAACGATATCTTACCTATACACATATATTTAATTACACGCGCGTTTAATAGTTCATTATGTCCCTACCGCCACCGGTGACTGTGTAATTAATCGGCGTAATTTATATTCCACCGAGAGAATTTATTAGATATCGTCATATATAATATTATCGTAAAATGTGCGCTAACGAACCACGATGGCGCGTGATTTCCGACTAAAAAATAAATACAAAATAAAAATCCACAGTAGGTCAGCACACGTCACAATCGTTCATTAGTCGTGAGGTGGTTAGTTTTCACAGTCAATATCTCACCGATATATGACAGGACAGTAGACATCTAGATTTTTTTTGTATAGGGGATGTTCAAATGTCCAATCAAGTCGTTTATTTCCATTGGGTTTTTTTTTTTAATATATACATTTAACCATCTTATTATATGTTATTAGCTATATTGTTTAATTCTTAAGCTGGTAAAATAAAAACACTTTTGTCAACAAAGTATGCAGCAGAGGGGAGGGAGATTTGAACTCTTAGCTCATTTATTTCGGAACTCCATTGTCACCGGATACACCTTGACCACGGGATATAATATAACCACCAATGATCACTATACAACATAGTACCTATCATAGATTCATATATCTATACTATTACTATACAGTACTTACTACTTATTATTATAATGGTACTATTACTTTATATCAATATAATACGAATCATAAACGATCCATACACATAAATAACACACCTTGCTAAGTTCTTGAATCTGGTCAGTGGTTGCTATTGAATAACGAAAGATAATATAGCCAACGATAATTTCGGGGGCTCCTTTGATAGTTATAATTAAAAGTAATATTAAAAACTTACATGCGTTTTTTTTTGAAATTTGCATCAATTTATACAATTATTTTATAAAATAAATATGTATACAAAGCGATTCAACAAGATTTCAAGAATGCTCATCCCCTGCAGTTTTTCATTTAATAATATAGTTCTTAAAATGTTTAATTCAAATTAGTATTCTTAAGAATAAGAGTTCTTAAAAATAATTTTTTACAATTTATAAAATATATGTAATATTGGATCTGGTGTTTATTATATTAAAAAATGTAAACATTTTATATTCATCGTAGCTCTCATATTTTTCAAACGCATTATAGAACTGAGTCCTATTATCAATAATCAATAATCTACATTAAGTTATAAATACTCAATCTATTCGTTCAAATTTTAATTGTTTTGTGTCAACATTTTCTGAAAAATTGTTCGCTAAATATTTACTGTTTAAAAGAGGGGGAAGGGGTTATTTGAAAAAACAGATGTTATGTCTCTTCACAAGGCGCTCGTTAATGAATAGTAGGTACTATAATCTTAAGAATTTAAAAATATCAATTGCATCATAACTGCAATACCGATGTTTTTTCTTGAGAGTGATTAGTGTGATCATGCTTGACGAATCAACTTGTACAAAATATGTTTTAATATATTACTATATTACTTATACAAACCGATTTAGCCTTGTAAAACGGAAACGAATTACCGACTTCTTCTGTGCATAATATTATAGGAATACTAATAAACAAGTTTGATGAACACTAGCTGCGTATATTATGTACGGATATTATGATTAACAACTGTTTGGTACCTATACAGACGAAAAAACATAATGTAATAATGTCGTAGAATAATATTATTTCTGACCCTTTTTTTAACGTCACGTTCTTGCCACCCTCCGTACACCCTTACAGTGACGTGGAGTCGTTATTAAACGCATCATTAATGGACGTAACCACTCCAGTCACATCTATGCACACACACACACACACACAATACACATACACACGCGCTCGCGCGCACAGAACAAAAACGTTTCTTTTTTTTTTCTTTTATGACAGTTGGACATGGTTTCTTGTCAAAGTTATTTATGAACGCTCTATTTTTATACTTCCTTGATAAATTTACATACTTACGTTTTGTTGAAAATTATATTTTGTTTATACAAAGTAGGTAATAATGATATTATATCTACCCTGCCCACGTCGTTTTTCGATTTCAATCGTTTTATTTTATACACCCCATCTATAATCATTATTATAATATTATAGTCTGTGATATAATACTTTCGTTTTGGTTAAATCAAATCGTACACTTAAGTATAATCGTATCGATTGTTTAGAGACGTGTGGATGTTAAATATAATTATTAATGCATACTATAATATACATATAATATAAGAAAAAATAATAATATAATTTAATATAGGTATATTATAAGAGAACTATAAAGTATATAATAGATATGACGTGTATACTGCAGATTGTGATATACTGATGTAGAATGTATACTACAAGTACATTGTATACAGTGGCGGATCTAGGATTTTTTTTATGGTGGGTGCTATTTTGTTAATAATAATAGTCCCAAATAATTACTTATTAGGTATGTACAATTTGTGCGTGGTCACCGAATGCCGACCGGTGTTGGCTACTCCATAGTGCGGGGCGCATGTTCTAGTAGCCCGTACCAAAAACTCGTCACTCGGCGAATTATTAGTAATTTTTAATAAAAATAAGCAGAACGGTAGGTGCTTCAGCTCCCATTCCCAAGCACCCCCCCTAAATCCACCACTGATTGTATAGTATAATAATATATACTTAATTATATGTTGGTACATACTTTGTAATTTGTATTTATCATAAAAATGGATGCTGTACGCCGACCAGAGAGGAATATAAATTGGCATTTAATATTGTATACAAAATACAACACTCAAGCAAGCATCTACATTTTAAATATTAATTATTAGATCTAGAATATTTGCAATATTCCACGCACCATCTCATTATATGCATATAGTATATGAAGAAAAAAACAAATATGATTTATAGCAGATTTTCGAATACGCCTTCTTCGTTATTTTTAAGAACGACCAACTGAAAACTGGTATTACAATTTTAAAACTGTTGAATGGAAAATCATTTTTTTATAATTCAAAAGACACAAAAACAAATTCTAAAAGATTTCAAGTATACCTACCTACCTTTTAACAACTCTAAATATATAGTCAATAAACGTACAACGGGCAGTCTACACGGAGTCCTTTGAACATATTTTTCTAACACAGACTATTATTTACGTGGTCTGATTTTCTGCCACTGAATACGATCGTCGTCGGATTCGGTAAAAAATCAAGTTTGCTGAAACGTGCACAATGTCGGCGGTGACGTTTTCCGCGGACCGTCGGATGCTGCTGCCAGGCATCCGTTATCGGATACACGCGATCTCGTTTTCACGCGACGGTGGTAATGATAAGACAAAAAAAAAAACGAAAAATTCCTGCCCAGTGTCTGTTTTGAATGTCTGCGCACTGCAAACTCATACATAATTCACGAGTTGCAATTATCTCGAAGTTTCTGACGCGTCGAACTCGACTCTCGCGTGTGTATAATAATTTGTTATCCCGACATGCGCAGGACGTACCGGTAGAGTGCAACGCAACGGTTCGAAAAGGTTCAACCGATTCAAAGACGGCCGACGCGACGTTAGACATTATATATCATATAATGTATGTATATTTTATAAACGGAACTGTGAATTAAATAGGCATTATAATAAAAAAAAAAATATAACTTTTATAAACAATACATTTATTATATTGGTACTTTATATGTGCTATTCTTACTGTTGCAGGTATTAACTTTAAATCTATGAACAATAATATGCAGTTATGCGATACCTACTATATTATATCCACACCAAAAATATAAATTAAAATTTCGTTTATGTACCTACTAGCAGTAATAGTAAAAAACACATTATTGTGATCGGACTTCATTCTTTCTATATGTTATACAAAACAGCAGCAGAAACGCAATAATAATGCTCTAAAAAATGAAGAAAATTACGTTAAAATCAAAAATGGTCATAAAATTCAATATAAATTTTCTTATCCTCATTCAAAAGTAGGTACCTACATGTTACGAATTAGTGATCAAATGGGTATCCTACTCCTGCAGGATCTATAGAAAAAAAAATGAAAAGTGCATCGAAATCCTAGTCCTAAAATAACTCACAAATGTTGTGTTTCGCTGTCATTTTCAAACTTATATACAATAATACTTATAAATAATACGTATATAATATATAAACGAGTATATAATAATACTTATTGCATATTATTACCTATATTATAATTATATTATACGTCAGAATGTGTAATTTTACAATGCCTATAATAATATGAATACGAAATAATTGGATTTGTATGTTATATACGACATACTACGCATTTATAGTACCTATATTGTATTCGTATTAGTCGCGTTAAATAATAATAATATACATTATATTATAATACGTTGTTAATTGGACTGTCTTGGACGCTTGGAGTAAAAAATAAAATACAAGTAAAATATTATCATATGTAATATAGGTATACCTATAATATAAAATCGATCTTTCGAAACATATATAGGTACAATAAATTATCATCCGAACCAAGTTTTACGTTTTACCACACGGCGGCTCGAAGAAAAAAACTAATGCATCGTAGGTAGGTATATACATATACTACATTGTAATAGTATTACTTATATCTTATATTAAACTCACTCGCACACTGCAACAGATTTAAGACTATATAGATGTATCATGTATACATGTATTAAAGTATAAACAATAATACACGTGTATACGGTCCGTTTCCGGTTTCGCGTTCGAAAAGAACCAAAATGGCTAACATTTAACTACGCCAAAGTATAGACAATCCCATTTATAACACAAATTAAACGATATGATATATCTATATTATATAGGTATTCTTACTTTTTGTATCCCGCAATATTTTTATTCGATAATTCATATTTTTTCTTATTTTGAGAATTTTTACTTATTATACTATATAATATTATAGAGATAATTTTTAAGGTCAATGTTTATATTTTATTGTTTCAATAATTACAATAAACCTATACGTTTATTATTATGTATTCTATGTGCCATGAGATTACGAGAACATATTATAGAGTCGATTTTAGAGCTATTACTTTTGGTCACAAAAACCTTAAATATTTATTTTAATTACTATACATAATGTATTACATGACTACGAATAGATATAATTTCATCTAAATTTGTTTGTATTATGTGGGTTGTAAATTGAAAAAATTATTTTTATTATTATTGTTCCACTGCCCCATATTCGTAAATTCAAATGCATTTCTGAATTTCTAACTGTCTGACTTGTAATCCACTGTTCGTTAAAATATAAGACGATCTACGAGGTTGTTTTTTCTCGATAATCGATTATATATAATAAAACTATTAATGCCTACACAAATATCTACTATACAAGCAGGGTCGGTGGGAAAAGAGAAGAGAAAACGTTTTCGCTATGCAGACGGACGTGTTTTCTTTTCAGCTGCGATTTATCGTCCGGTTGTTTTCCCGCGTCCTTGGTTTTTTTCTCCGAATGCACAAACGACGCACATAAATATTACCTTTAGATATATATACCACGACCACATTTCCCATCATCCTTCTCCTCTTTATTCCAATTCAGCCATAAACAAATTTATGACATTTTCGTTTCGCAACTATACCCTTCATCATGCTCGGTCATGGGCGAAAAGCATCTATACATTATATTTATTATAATAAGTATAATATTAGTATCTTGCAGGTTTAGTAGCTTTTTCACTTATATTTAATACAATTTATCATTAACGAATAATTTAAAACCTATGCAAAATTCATACTAGGTATTAGATAAGTCACTGATTCTTAAATTTTGTGATTCGTTTTAAAATAATAAATATATTATACAATGACGTGGTTGGTTTTAATAGTAAATAACGAATGTCTAATATAATTTAGAATAAAACACTGTCATTTAATGAGAAAATGAAAATTGAAAAAGCCACTCAATCACCTATATACCTATTATTTGATGTGTTGTACGTGGTAGACGGTATGACGGTATAATATAGTATACCTATATTGAACGAGATTCGATTTGTCATTTTTGAAACAATGTGTTGGCAAACGACAACCGGTATGCTGCTTTTAAAAACCTATATATAATATATATACCTATACCTACATTTGCCGAATGAGCAAATACCTATATTCGAGAGGTCTTTAGTCCCCACCAGTTGGTCTAGAAATGTATCTCGAACATGTCCTGCGGCACCTGCAGGAGTTTCTTATGATGGTGTATATGGACGTCCCCATATACTAGTGCGGAAAGTCACACACACACAGACAGACCAAAAAACAAAATACTTACGCATTATAAGTTATATTTTATTTTATCGGGCATCGTGTTTAACGGACATGACGTACATCACGAACAAACTCGAACGCGAATAATGTTAATACTTACCTATTACCTATAGACTTTCCGACTACGCGTGTTTACATCTATGCTTTGCCTATATAACATATAATATTTCCCGTACTTATCATATTATATTATATAATAATAATAATTGGTATAATAGGAGGTATATACATATATTATATTACATACACTGTTACGGCGAAAATTCATATAATTTGTAATGGGCGGCGGTCTGGAATGCACGTCGGTAATTCCAGCAGCCAATTAGGTATCGGTCCGAAACTAGAAATACGGCTACTGTGGTTGCAGTTCCCCTACCCTCTCGCCATCACAACAAAACCGCACTGGCAGCACCGGACTCTCTACAGGTCTGTTGTACGCCCGGGCACGGTCGTCCGCCGCCGACTACACGATTTTCAACTTATTGCGTTTAATTGGACTTGTGTTGTTTGGCTCTATACTCACTGTATGTTATATATATATATATATAAATACGCGTGTATGTTAAGATGTATTTACGCGCGTTTCTCTCTCCGGTCAGCTGCAGCACATATCTATATATATATGTATTTTATACTATTATAGGTACCTTAGTACCTCTATACGTATATAACTAACTGTTGTCTGTTATAGCAATAATATATACGATATAATATACGTCGCACAGGAAGAATAATAATAATAACAATAAGAGAAAAAAACTCGAATGAATATATATATATAATATATCTCGTCCATTTGTCCGACCGGCCTGTTAAATTAATTTTTATTTCTTCTTCGCCGCCACCGCCGTCGACGTAAGCCACCGTCTCTCGCTGTCATTTCTCCGCTCAGAATTATTACATTATACGTATACCTGCTATATAATAGTTTAACATTACATTATACGATTATAATATTAATAATTTATTTATTATTATCCTTCTTAAATTCGATCGGAAGGTGGAGTGGAAGCGAAACGAGACAGTACGAACTATACGAATCATATACCTACATCAATATTGTGCTCGCGGTATAAAACTATAAATGTACATATAATACATTTTAATAACATCATGGGTGTAAATTGCTATAATTATTTAAATCGTATATTTTCAAACTTAAATAATAAAGGTAATAGTCGTATCACTATAATAACGCTATATATTACTATTATAGGCATAAACCAAGTGCCCAACTATAAGTATACTATAAAACACCGGTGCACATACCACCGCCTAACCCCGTAAAGGTGCGCACGCGACCTTATTAGATATAATTATACTTTAATAAATAATAATATGATTGTGCGTAATAGTGTCGAAAAGGTTAACGAAATATAATAACAGCGTCGGTCGTTGGTGTGTAATAATACTATAACATAATGACACGATGATGTGTATAACATATACCGAAAACGCATTTACAACGAAAACAGAGCACGGTATATTATTATTATTAGGTATTATACAGACATCACAAAACGGTCGAAAACACCCCGGTTCCGTTTATGGCTTGATTTTCGTAAAAATACGATCGTAAAACAACCTCGTCAAACTTAATACGTAATAATATATAATATTATGTGGGCAATCCTAATATTAGAGGTGTAGGTATTGGTTTTATTATATGACGTGGTAGAATTATTAATCGTATAAACACGAACGGCTGAAGCAGACGTCGATGGGAGTTGAACGTTTACAGTTTTACACAATATAATATACAATTATTATAAAAATATTGTTACAACGGCACACGCACGAAAATATAATATAGCACGAACGACATTCGACCATCAGCTACAGTCGTTGCAATTTCATCAACAGACGAACGTTAAACGGACATTTCTTACTGACATCACCACAGGAAGAAACTTCGAAATCTATAAGATTTTGAAATAAATACTCGTATTGTATCAATCAGTGGCTATTTTTGTTTGTACTACGACACATATTGTGCACTACAAAATTAGGTACTAATATGCATTATGACAAATAAAAATGTGCACCACCTTTATAGTACTATATTACATTCTGCAACCATATAGCTTGGACGAATTGATAGTAACTATAAGCTCAAATTTAAACATGTGCACTACGAAAAATCAAAAAAAAAAAAAAATAGCCACTGATACTATCAATCTTCGATGTAAACGTGTATACCTACAGACAGTATACTCTCTCGTGATTAAGTCTGATCCGATTTCGCATAAAAAATAATTGTAATATATTGACATTAAATTAATCGCCAAAACCATGTCTGCAGTTTTTACACTGAAATCGTATACCTACTCGATTATTATGATATGGTGCCTGTTAACGTTTGTAATACCACGCCGGCAAATCATAAAAACGTTCAGTTAGCACACTCACGCGTTATTTTTGTCCGAATGAGTTTGATGTGTTTACGAGGTTCAGCCGTTTTTTACGAACTTATCTTGTAACCATATAAATACATAATACACGAACGGGACATTAAAAATATTGAATCATTGTATAATTTATATAGTTAACACATATTTGATGAATAAAATGAGAAAAATAATATATCATCACATACGTTCGGACTGGCGCGAACGCGCCCATATCGTGTGAAAATCGAGACGGTGCAGCTCGCGCGGAATAATCGCTGAGCGGCAGAACACATTATCGTGATAATATTACGCGCTAAACGGTAAAAACCAAAAGGCGTATAGTATAGCTGGTTATATTATTATAATATCGTGTCCTTTTTCTCGTCGCCTGCAAAAAAGTCTTGTTTATTGTTCCCCGTGCGGGATGATTTACAGTACACGCGGGCTGCACATGCATTCATAATAATATAATTTTTACAATTTAATCGCATTGTACTCGGCAGTTATTAGGATTTTTTTTTTAACGATCGGCCGGCAGGCACGCTGCAGCAGTTAACGACGGCGGCAGGAACAACAATGCGCGCTTGCATACACTTCTACTATATGATATGATGTATACGATAATATGCGTAGTATTTATATGATATATTGTGTATTATAATAATATATATAATAGGTACCCAAGTATTGACGGCGGTGGAGGTGTATATGTATTATATAACTATATACACTTATTATGAAGTACATACATATATATATATATATATGTACTATGTACAGTATACAACTCGTGCAAGACACTGGCGTACCTGTATATATATTATACACCCTTCGGTATACTTATAAATGATATTATTTTGAAGAATGAGAAACGAAAAAAAAATAAAATAAAAATATGATATATAACCCGGCGGAACACACAATGTACGAATTTTTGTGTATACATACGTATATTATATGTATAATATGCGTAGTGACGCGCGCGTGGGGGAGAACACTTAATATTTTTAGTGTAACTAAATATAAAACCGTGTTAAGAGTCTCACGGGGGATCGGCTTTCATATACGCATATAAAATAATTTCATTGAAACCACCGCCGTCATTGAGAACAGCTATACGTATAATATAATAATAATATATAGGAGATGAACGCGGCCTTTTTATATTCAACGGCATTCCTCCGGCGGCGGCGGGTCCCCCATTCATCCGCGCGTATATGTAGGAGACGACGTGTTCTTCTCATTGAATGAAATAATATTATATCGCATTATAATAATAGTAGAAAATAAAAAAATTAATGACATCGCCGCCACGTTTGTCATCACCCGTATATATACATATATGTTTTACGTATAAACCGCACCAATATCAACACTGCTGCTTCAGCTATATACATATTATTATGGGTACAGAGCCGCTGCAGTGGCGCACACCTGTTATACACGGACGATAAAAATAATAATAATAATAATAACGATAATATCTGTAATGCTTATACTTGTATGAAAACGTCAAGTTGAGTGGAAATATGTTATAATATATTGTCGAATTTCTCACGCCTCGCCCATTTGCGGTGGACATCGCGTGTCGGCCGTGTGAACTGACCGTCATTCGTGTGTATAGGTACGCATGTGAAAAGACGCAGAGAGAAGATGAGATGTTATTACTTTAGAGTTTAGATGCGCGGATATTATAGCGAATGCCGCCACCGCGGGTAAAGTGTTGATATTCTTCGCGGACTCTGGCGAAAGGACGCACTACTTATAGCAGCAATAAAGAGTAACTATACTTCTATGAAAACAATAATAATACACGGCCACTCGCAGGTCTGCAGAGGACGTAGGTATAGTCGGACGCACGCGTCTTCGTCACAGCAAGTAATTACTAATTAGTCCCATCGTTCGTGATTGCGTTAATATTATAAAGTATATCGTATACACCATCTAGATCGAATGATCGATAACCGATTGTGAACGCTAAAAACTCGATAAAAATAATAAAATCTTACGTAGAAAACCGTCGTTATAAAATAGCAATATTGTGATGCACAAACTACGATCATAATAACAATACATGTTATATCGTATATTTATATATTATGTGTATGACAATAATGACGACGAGTGTGGAATACTTCCCGCGATATTAGTACATATTATTATTATTATTATTGTTATTATTATACGCGTACGGTACGCGTCATTATGTCGATATCCAATTACTATAATGTATAATATTATATGAACGTGCGACAGGTTTATACGAGATGAACACTGTCCTACAATCTCCGCTCACTGCTCAGTTTCCATCGTTTACATCTGAGCCACTCGTTTTGTTGTTGTTATATTATTGTTGTCAATATATTATTATCATTACGCAAAGACGTCGACCACACGAACGTCATATTAAATTCTATTTTATGCGATTGCGTTAAATTTTCGTCGCAAGTCACCTGGACAACTGTACATCGGAATAAATTAATAAAAAGAAACCTTCGACTTCTCTAAAAAGATTTTCAATTGTTTTGTTTTGTTTTTTTCGTGTCCTAATTTATCTTCCGTTAATTTACTTACGGTATTATATTATGACTATAGCCGTTAATTACTTAAACTACTGTACTTGGTAATAAAATGTAAACAATTCTATTGAATGTCCTATAAAATATAATAGCACAATCGATGGTTTTTACAATAGTCTCTATTAATTTAATTATTTCCAGAATTTAAGAATAAGCAACCTACTTAAAATTCGAGTAGGAACATAAATTACCAATTATAGATAGTAAATAATTGCTAAGTATTATTACTCAGACGTTAGTTCTAAAACCATTATCTAAGTAGTACATTCAGCAATAAAATATAATAAATAATAATAATAGTATATGAATCGTCTTTATAAGCGATGTGAATGAGACATTTAGGATAAATAACGGAAATTGTTTTCGGTCAGACAGCAAATAGGTACTTAATATTTTAAATTAATGTTATATTGATTCATACCTAGCATGCATATTATTGTATTTAATTTAAGCTCGAATTTTCGTAGTGCAATCGTTCTCTACAGGTTTATAATATGTATTTACTTATGCACATGTATCCCTAATAAACATACTACTGAGAATAAGTATACGATATTACAATAATATATTTTCTGTGTCCTATTATTTATAAAATGTTTAACTTTTAGCTTTTTAGGTAATTTAAAATTAGGTAAATTTTTAAGAACAACTTTTTTGTATAATCCATACCTACGTGTTATTTCCTTCAATAAAATTCGTTAATAATGTTTCAATGAATTATTATTTTTTTTTTTTTGATTTAGATGTATATTTACATATTTAACATGACTTTAAGCTTTAATTTAATTTTTAACATTTTTCGATGAGAACTATTTTGGAATAAGCAAACAATGGATAGGAACCGTTTGGAAGCGCCGGTTTAAATAAACTATAAAATTAAATGTTCAAAAATCCTATAGAAATCTTTAATAGGATCTCATTTATTTCATGTTTAAAATAAATTATAAGTAGGTACGAGTAAAATATACTGGCTTACTTGATGTAAATGTTGTACCTGATTAAGACCCTACCCAAGACTCAAACATTGTAACATACTGATATACTTATTATATATCTAGAAATCTATAGAATCTAGATACCTACTTGTAAAGGTATAAAATACAGTTTATAGTTTTATACCTATAAATGGAAATATATAATACAATAATATGTCTATTGTTTACATAGTACATATTATGATGTTGTGTATATTTTTGATACGATTTTATTTATTATGTACTTTTATATAATAGATAATATATAATATTTTAAACATGTTTTTCAAGCTAAGTAATACACATCTAATTTATTCATTACAACATATTTGTCGGAAAATAGTGTTTGCATATTTCATTAATTATTTCGTAACTAACTTTAATCTTTATCTAGAATAACCAATAGGATTTATTACGTTTAAACGATAGGAATTTAATTTAAAACACGTGTGGCGTTAATTAGACGTTTCCAATAATATTTTATTACACCGATATACATATAACTAGTAAACATTGTCATTAAAATAATTAAAATAACACAAAAAATATTATTGTTTCAATCGCTATCATTAGCTTTTATTGTGTTACGATGTGTACTTTTAATTTTATTTTGAGTCAAAATCAACAATTATTTATTATCGATAGTGTTGGTTAGTAAAGTGTAACTATTGTTGGAACCTGTACAATTTACATAATATACATAGTTACCTGCTATTTTTCTATGTATTGTTATTTAAACAAGTGAACATTTATTATTTGTATCGGTCGTTAAATTAAAGTGCTCACACGATCTTACCAGTTACCACACCTGATTGCTGACAACTATAGTTGTTGATGGGTCAGGTCATACCTGTCTGCACCTATAGATTGCGATAAAAGTATAATAACTAATAACACCAAGTGTGACATTAAATAGATCGTTACTAAAATTGTCGATTGATTTATTGATTAATAGCGACAACGGGCACGTGACGGCTCATTGTATAATATTATTATCCTGCCTATGTAGGGTTTTTCGATTTTATTCATTATTTAAATAAAGTATTATAAGTAAGTGCGTAGGTTTTTATAGTTTAGGTACTGCATTTCACCATTACAAATTGGGTAATAACTAATAATATATTACATACGTTATCAGTTTATCATTTATCATGCTAATTGTATACATTTTTATTTTTTATTTTATTTTACGTACCTATACAAAATAATAGTAAGTTAAAAATCTTTCAAAAGTCGATGTAAAAACATTGTGCAATATATTTTTTATCAATTTTATCAATTTTAATTAAGTTTACACATTCATAATTGATTATTTAAATATTTGTAAATTTAATAATACTACAGTAGTGTTGTAATAGTATTGTGGGTGGATACTTAAGCTTGATAATTGTAGATAATTAATGTAGGCGATGGAAATGCATATAAATCCGGTTTTTGATAATAGGTACCTAATGAAAATTATTTTTATAGAGTGCATGCAACTATCTTTTGTTTTTCCCCGAAATTCAAATTACCTACTACCTACCTTATCATTTAGGACTCAATTTACCAATGCCAGTTGAAACGATTTGTTGGGAAATTACTGTGCCCCTCAAATCTTTCAACAACTTTATACTATTCACGCTGTTTATTATTCAAACGTTATTCCTTCTGTGTATATTCTACTACCTGAAAAAAGGAAAATACATATAAATTAATGTTTCAAGCTTTAAAGTCATTAATATCTAATATAAACCCACTTAATATATAATGATGGATTTTGAAAAGGGGGCAATAAATGCTGTCAAATTTGAGTTTCCAAATGCATCTATAAATGGATGTTTTTTTTCATTTATCACAATGTGTATGGAATCCCGTTCAAGAAACCGGATTACAAAAAAAATATAGGGAAAATTAAGATTTTGCATTATACATACGAATGTTACTAGTTTTAGCGTATGTACCAAAAGATAAAGTTGTTGATGCATTTGAGAAACTTTTAGACACATATTTTTATATTCAAAATGAAAAGGAATTGATGCCAATAATAGATTATTTTGAGGGAAATTGGATTGGTCGCTTACACAGAAATAAAAAAAGAAGAGAACCTAATTTTCCAATTAATATATGGAACTGCTATTCTTTAGTGTCTGCTGATTTACCTCGAACAAATAACTCCGTAGAAGGCTGGCACAATTGTTTTTCTGCAATGTTAAACTCCTCATCGCACCCAACAATATGGAAGTTTATAAATGCGTTGCAAAAAGAGAAGCAACTAAACAGAATGAAAATAAAGCAATATGTTGCAGGAATGGAACCGTCATCAAAAAAAATTTATAAAGATTGGAACGCTAAAATCAAAAAAATTTGTATAGATTATGAAAATAGAACAATTGATTGAATAGCACATAAATTCCTGCTAAAGGTATAATATTTTTTAAGCAGTTTAATTTATTAATGACTTGTAAAAAATTTATAACATATTATACTTAATGATGAATGTACTGATTTTACAATGATGTTTGTTCTTTTTTTTGTGTCTGTGTACAGCATAACTAGTCGAAATAATGCTCCAATTTCAAACTATGGGGGTGGTTTCCGATGTAAAAGGGAATATCCTTGGTGCATTATACAGGTCAAAAGTAAACATTTTCCAACAGTTTTCAAAAAAATCGAGAAAAACAAAAAAAAATGACAGAAAAATGGGAAATTTTACACAATATCAGTTTTTGACCAAATCGATTTTTTTTTTATGATTGTAATTAAAAACTAATCACTGTAAATACTTGAAATTTTCACCAAATGTTTATATCAGTGTTATCTATATACAGTTAAATTTTCAAAAATTTTTGACGTTTTTTGAGTTATTTATAGACCACTAAAATTTTCGATTTTTTTTAAAGAGTCGATCAAAAATTTTTGGATGACCAAAAAGTTTTGAAAATTAAATACAAGGTTCCTTATGAGTTGTTTTTATTGTAGCTAAAAAAAAAATAAAAGAATTATTAGTCACAATTTTTTTTTATAAGCGTTTATATTTTTACGAAATCTGTCGAAAACGCGAAAATTTGCAAGTAATTTTGAAGTTGAAAAATCATAAAATTTTTTGTGTTTATAACTAAGGATTAAAATTACAACATTAAGTTTTCCTTCAAGTAGCTATAGAGAAAACTCGTAACATCATTATAGGAAAAATTTTAAGTGCGTTTGAATTTTAAATTTTTACGAAATAGCGTAAAGATAACGATTTATCCCAAACGATTTTAAATATTTGTTATTATT
>VUJU01002057.1:0-43517 GCA_009835225.1 Aphis craccivora | reverse complement strand
ACAAAGTTTCTCATAAGTTATTCTTATAGTGATTAAAAAATTATAAGAATACATAGGCACAATTAGCATTTGAAGTTCAAATATTGACAAAAATTCGTCAAAACCATGAATATTTGCAAATTATTTTGTAGGTATAATTCATAAAAATTTTTGTATAAGTAGCTAAGAGTTGAAAATTAAACACAAGATTTTTCATAAGTTTAGATTACATTAATTATAAAAGAACTTAAATTTTGGTGTATTCAGGCCATTAAAACATAAACCACCTTTTTCACCAACCACTGAACATTATATCCTAGGCTGACAAATCATCTTTGTTCAGAATCGTTTTTCGTATACAATGATAACCATCATTGAATTCAAATTTAACACTCCTATAATATATAATAATGATCCATATGGCACCTAATGTACAGCAGAGCGGTACCCACTTGCCCGCTTTTTTTATACTATTATATTTATACTTTTTTATATTATTGATTAATTTTTCAATACCACGATCTTGAAAAAATTGAATCTATAGATATTTGTTCACTGGTATTTTTTATTTTTTTGCTATATTCAATAAATATAATTTTTTTCGTTAATCAATAACCCAACCTTATTTTTTAGATATAGGTTAGAAGTTTTAATTAAAAATGTTGTCTTTATTAATAATAATTTTTAATATTTCTCAGAAGGGATATACTCGTATGTCCAAATGAGATGTATGAAAACACTAAATCAGTTTTGAATGGAAACTAAGAAAGTATTTGGGATTTGTTGATCACTACTACTGTTCATTTCTACCCAACTGTGAATAGAGAAGTCCGCCTGTATATTATTTTAAACTCATATTATCAGTGATAATATTACGGAAGCACTTGGGCTAATAAAAAGATATATATGATTTAGATAACCGGACGCATTCGGGTGACGCCCTTTGTAAGTACGTGGAGTATTATTTTAAATTATGTAAAATATTGCTCTGATCATTTAATAGTTTAATTGTTTTAATGTAATTTAAAAAATAAAATATATTAATTATGAATTTTTTGTATCTGATTTCGGTTTTAAACCTTGCACTAAATATTAATACATAATTAATTTAAAAAAAATTAGATTATATGATAACCGTAATTCGTATTTTTATCTACGTTTTTTAATTTCGGGTTTCTAAAAATAACGGTTTTTGAAAATATTTTGATTTCTAGTATTATTACCTACAAAAAATCGGACATATAGTCAATATTTTGGATACCTATACGAACTTAAATGGTATCGGATATCGGGTTAGTGCGGGTGCACATCCTGGATATATACCTACTAGAGTATAATACTTTGTACTTTGTTTAATAATTATTCTAAGTACTTACTAAGTTTTTCTAGTAATTTTTTTAAAAAAAAGGTTAAAATAGAATCCTATTTTAAACAACAGATTATAATAATATATTAATATAATCTGATTATTATCTATTATAGGATTATTTTCTACGACGTAGACGTGTTTAATAACATTTTTTAAATTTTTTTTTTAATTTGAGTACATATTTTAAAATAAGCAATACCTATTTTAAATAAATAAATTGAAACTTAGTAAGTACAATATATTTTACACTACCATGAAATACAACTCGACACCGCGCATCACAGATTATATTTTTACTTTACAATATTTAATTTGATTATAGTTTAATGAATTCCAATATAAATTAACAACTCTGAAGAACCCAATAACCCATGACATTAGTTCCACTGAAAGTGCAAATTAATAATTTGTATACTAACTTCATCGGTCGAAGAGTCACAGGGTTTCATAACTAATAAACTCATAGCTGAATAATCTGTTGGAGATAAACACATAGTGTCATGCTTAATCGATCCACCAATTGTAAATGTCCATTCCTGTAAAAAATAATAGTAATTATTATTATTTGATTTATTATATACTTATATAACCTAACATAGTTATTCACAAAAGTAATTTTGTAAATTGTAATTACATACCTGATTGCCACCGTATTCGTGACATGGAAAGATACCTGCAGTTTTTCCTATTTGATTTTCTAATGTATCTAAGCACATATAGCCCTGTCTAATGCTGCCCACGAACACGTCTACGTTTGCTGGCAATTTAAGTTCCGGATAAACGTTATCTAAATACCATTTAAACGGTTTACATCCTAATTTTTTTTTCAATGCCAATCGATCTGCTATGCTGCAATAACAACAATATACATTAAAATTGTCATCGTCTTTTCTTCTTTCTAGAACACATAATAGCAAATAGCATACTTTCCAAATGGGACCGTTCTAGATAATGGTACGGCATTGTAGTAGTATCTTTTATACCGATCCATCCATACTTCAGCTGCTCGACGAGTGTTGTGGGCGAAAACATTGCCACTACCGCCCGGAAATGAATAAGGATGTCTCTTTCGAAACACATGCCCCACTCGCGAACAAGGGATGATTTCTAAACTACCACCACATTGCCACACTCTAAACGATATTTCTATAAATGAATAAAAAAATTATAATAAATATTTCAATATCAACAAAAGGTGCAATGAAAATTATCAAAATTTGTTTTCATTATTATTTGTATTATATTATATTTTATTTAGAGCTATAGTTTATTATTCGGTTTTTAATGCACATATATATATATATATTATATATATACATACTTAGTATCAGTAGTAAAATAATGTCACTTTTTACCTAAATTCTCACCACCCCAAATGTTCATTTCCTTGTCATATGTTCCAAGCTTTACGAAATAATCTTTGTTCATCACAAATAAACCACCGGCAATCATTGGAGTTCTGTGAAATTAAATAGAACATTATGTATATAATGTTTATATGTACCTAATATACCTATATATGACTCTTTATTAATATTGAATATTTATTTTACATTTTTGTATAAAAATTATTAAAATCAGTGTAAAATATTCCATGTGTACAAATACCAATTGTTATTTATTATTTAATTTATAAAATATTTAAACTTTTCATTTGTATTATTTTTGATTAGGTGTAAATTAAATATGTATGGGATATACCATATGCAAATAAAATGTGTACATTATGGTTGGATTCACGAATATGACTTAAGTTAAAAGATGACGAATGTGTGTTATATTTACAACCATCCATTAATCGTTACACTATAATAGTGGCGTAGCCAGGAATTACCCGAGGGGAGGGGGGTTAATGACCTTTTTTTGATCACCTCTAAAATATATTGTCCAGAAATCTATATATATAATATAGTTGAATTGCACTTGAGTTGAAAAAAAGTAATGGTCGAACTGTACTTGGGCTCTAAAAAGTATTTCCACAAAAATATCATGCATTTGATGGGGTTAAACGTTATATTAAGTTATAATACCTGATTGGTAAAGTTGGATCTTTTTGTCGCTGTGCTCTGACTTCTTTTGATAAATACTCCCATTTAAACACTAAATTCCAATCAAATCCACCTCTAAGTTCTGATGAAGCTCCTATGTATTGGAAGTTATCCATATTAATAACATCGATTATTGGGCATACCACCCTAGTCGGGTCCTATTAAAATATAATAATTTAAGTCTTATTCCTGACATTGCATAATATCATATTTTGGTAAAACACGCATTAGATAATAATAACAATAAAATCACATACTTCCGCTACACGATCTAAAAGTGGTTCTAACCAATTCACGTTACATTCTACATGACTGTCTAAAAATGTAAGCACGGGTGCGGTGGCAATTTCTGAACCACGAACTCTAGATCTCATTAACCCTGTAGTGAACACAGTAAACATTGTTTTGTTTTAAAATATATTAATACAAAATAATAAGAATTCTTTTATTTTTTCAATACAGTTCTGTAAGTAAATATATACTTCATATAGGTAGTATAGGTCATGCTTTATAGAAAATTCCATCAACAATTAACAATTACCACCTCTAGTATCTTAGTATCTACAAAATTGAGTATTTATTAGCTTATTTTATAAATGAGACAGTTATAGGTTAAAAAATATTAAACATTTAGGTTTTAAGAACGTTGAAACTTATTAATTGAATTTGTCAGAGAATAAGAACATACTTTATACATTTTATTTTTGATTAATGGATTAAACTCAATTGTTATAACTCAAACTATGTTTTATTTATACCTTCTCTTTGTCCATTTCTAATGAGTTTCACTTTTTGTATTTTTGATAGTTCTTGTCCATCAGTACCTTTAAGTAAAAATAAAAATATATTTGTATAAACAACTAATTAATATGAAATCGATTTTGGCTACAATTATAACTATTTTATGTTATAGAAAGAGATTAAATTTAATGTTTATCATAAAATATTTACTGTCGTCGCTGAAATCGTCCACAAGAATTATTTCTTTAATTAAATGTTCCGGACTTCTGTTTAAAACACTAAAATTTAAAACAATAAGAAAATAGTTGTTTAGTATATTATAAAAAACTGGAGTGTACAACTCATGGTTCGAAAAAAACACGTAAAATAATACCTGACAACTGTTCTCAAGAGAGTAGACCTTGCTTCGTTATGAAATGTGATGATGACACTTGTCTGAGGTAAATCAGTGCGATATTTCTTAGCTAAACATCTTGATGGGAAAAAAAATCAATTAATAACAGTGAATATAGTGAATGTAATGTAAGCTTGAATTTAACATAAATAGGGAATTATTATATTATGGAAAATTTATTTAACGCAATTTACATAAACATTTACATTGTAAAAAGCAATATTAAGGGTAAAAGTTTTAGGTATATAACATAACAACAAAACAACAATTGATCTCACTTAGAGTTTCTTGTATCGGGTACTGGCCGATTGCTACGCAGGCTATCGCTCGCCAGTTGATTGAATTTGTTACGCGAATACGCATCGTCGCCGTGCCTGAGACCACCAGCGGCCACGTACGCAACCTCGTCCAGATAACTGCTTAATGTTGAAAAAGGCGTAAAGAGTTCTGCCTGACCATCGGTCAGAGAACTTGGCGAGCTATCTACGTGTCTGTTGATCGATGGATCGTCGACAAACGTTAAAGCGTATCGGTCGCTTTTCAGCCGTAACGCTCTATTCTCTTCTGGCTGCTTGTAACCGAGAACAAAACAATTAAAGAAACGACTATGTTAAGAAGAAAAATAAAAATTATCAATAAATATTAAACAGTGTATGATTTATATTAGGTATACAATATACATATTATATTATACCTATAAGGCTATAAACAATATCGCAGTAACTACTCGTATGCGCAAAACATGTGTTTATTATAATATAAGTATTTAATATTATTATTGGAATAGCATGCTAGAGTTCAAAACGCAATTAATAATACGTATAAGAACTGGTGTTTTTATTTTTTTAACTATTATTATTATTCAGCTTGCAAACTATGTATGAATTTAAATATTTAGACCTAATACCTTTCGAGTGGAGCTTACAAAGAAGTTCTTTTTAACACTTTTAGATTAAATAAAGCTTATGGATTATGATATTAGTTCTAACTTATCTAAATTACACAAGAAACCACTAATCATTTAATGAATGAATAGACCTAAAGGTCTTTAAAAATGATTTAGTGGCCAATGAATCGTTAATTAAATTTTAGTGAATCAATATTTTATATAACCCGATAAAAAAGTTTCAAAGCAGACTGATATAGAAACTAAACAAACGACTAATAAATTGCTTATGATAAATGTTATGTGTTATAATACCAAAATGAGCACGAACCAATTGTATTTCTACTCGTATTCTAATAGTGTTTAAAATTACATAATTTACGATAGTGCATTGTCATCAATTATTATTATTATTAACATACTTTTCTACAAATCTTTTAAATTCCAAGATTATTATTTTAATATATACATAATAATATATGATTTAATAACACAATTAAAACCTATATTAATTATATTAGTGTATAGGTACCAAGTTTGAAGTAGTGTTGCTTGGACACCCCCTTCCATCAAGCCGTCCAGCCTTGTAAAAATTAACCATATTACTTATTGTATAGTATAATACAGATTGTATATATTTTCTTTTTAAAAAAAAAATAAAAAAAAAGGTACCAAGTAGCTACAATAAGTGGTTCTAGGTAAATTTTTAATCTTTAGATTTATAAGGTATATAAAAAAAGAAAATGATTTTCTTTATTTTGAACATTAATATTTAGTATTAATTTCATGTTAAAGGCATAAAATAAGGCTTTGTAGATACCGCGCTGAGAAATGTTAACTGAAAGGTTAGAATTATATTAAAATTCGAGAACTTGGATTAGCTCCTGAGTTCGATTTCATAGATACACATTTTTTATACATTGTAAATTATTGTAAATACTATACAGTTATGCAAAAATATTCTCAGAGCCGTGCCATTAAGATTTAGGTCTGTTTTTGTTTAGATTAAAAATTACAGTAGACTAGTGAGAACACTGAGAACAACCCTGAAGAGGCATTTTTTTTATTAATTATTGAAATGTATTGGTATATACTATATACTATAAAGCCAAGGCCGGATTAAGAGGGGTCTAGCCGGGGCGGTAGCCCCGTGGCCCTCTCAAGTACTCAAGTAAAGGGGCCCAAACAATTTTAAGCTGATACTCATTTTTATATTTTAAAAACTATTTTTTTTATCGACAAAAATAACTAAATAGGTAGTAAATACAAAAATACTATGGTAGAAAAGACGCATTTTACCACGAACTATTATTTTTATATATATATATCTTAGTTCGTGCATTTTACTTCATGTTATTTAATATTTTCTTTGATATCAATAATAATATCAATAGTTAATAATGTTATTTATATCTGGTAATAGTGTAATACCATAACTCATGAGACTTATAATTTATATGGCTGTGGGTAATATTGCCAGTATTGGTAGAATACGTTAAAATCATTAGACTTGTACTAAGAGAGTTGGTTTCAAGTGAAGCAAGAAAAAAAATTATTTGATAAAACAGTTCCTGTTTTATATATTAACTTTTGTTTGATATTTGTTGTAAGCTGTTAATAAATTTAAAAGTTATTATGAAAAATTGAATTTAAATTAATGAAATATGAAGTATTTACTTTTATTATACTAAAATTAGTGGTTTTATATACATAAATTATATTATATACCTATTAATTTTATAATTTTATAATGCAATTGAAAATTTGTGAAATAGTTAGAAAAATGTATCGTTCTGCGAGCACAACGAACGGCTTGTTTTTTCAAAAGGGCCCATATGAAATTTCAGCCCCGGGGCCCAATAAGTCCTTAATCCGCCCTTGTATAAAGCACCTATAGTTATACATACTTTTGATGAAATTCCGGTTACTTATTACTGACTACTATTTATATTTTGTATTACACATTACAATGTATAGTATTACATTATTACACATTACAGTAGATCGCATGTTACGATAAATAATTCAATTCAAAATAATAAGAAACGTACGTGAACACGTGGATATTAAAATAAAAATGAAATATAATTAAAGAACTCAGAAGTATTGTATAATTGTATGACTAAGTTCATGTCGGTGATCAAGTAGATAAATTAAATTACTTAAATTAAAAATAGAAAGGCAGGTTGAATTAGGACGCAATTTAAATTAAACTATAATATATAGAACGTAGTATAGTTTTTAAGTGGTTTCACTATTAACTTTTTTTATGGATGCCAATTGTCAGCATAAGTAATGTATGTCCAGCTGTCTTAGGTACTGTATTCATTACATATTTTTATAACTATTATTAATTATAATAAATAACAAAACCGCACTTCTAATTTCTCGTATTAATTCCAATAACTAAATTATTCAAAGAGATTTCCAACCATGGTGCCACGAATTTTTTTTAGGGTTCCACGAAATTATTTGAAATATATTTTTTAAGATAAACCGATTTCATGAAAAATGTAGCACTATGAGTAATAAAACAGATTATAATAATATAAAACCTTTAAAACCTTTAAATTGTGATTGTATAATTTGTAGAAATATTGCGATGTTCAATCTATATTTTAATGTTCATACCGGCTTGATTGCTATTACCTATCTTCTTATATACTGTTTAATAAAATTGTCTATTTATTTATAATTTTTTTAAAACATTAAAATAATTTATACGCTGATTAAATCATTTTATATGAAAAATTATATAATTGTATAATATGGATTAAAAAAGTTTATAGTAATATGGAAGCAGGAGTGAGCAGGACTTATAGTTTATATTTATACATTTAAAATTATGTAGATTATACATTTTTACCGGATAACCGTTTAGTTATTTTTTGAATAAATGATGTTTATTGTTTACCTAATTTAAATAGCTTAGCTATAAAATAAAGAATGAAAAGCGTTTTTTTGTTATGATTTATATTATGTTTTTGATAAAAATAACAGATTTCGCTTACTTCCTCTTATTAAGTACTAAGATAACTTACTATTGTTTTCACCTGAAATTCAACGTATAAGAGTTACAAACATATAACAAACAACACAGTCAGTTATTCTGCTGTACCTACATTTATACTAACTCGCTAATAGCTCTTTATGAGTTCAAAAATAAAAATATTATTTATCGTTAATCATTGCCATTTCATAATATTTATTATTTGTAACAAGGCCGTATATCGTGATCCAAAGCTAACGCTTATAGAGAATATCTGAAGATAAACTGTAAACAGACTTTCTTTCACTCAATACGCGTGACTCCACTCCCCCCTACAAAGACGGTAAAAATATAGTAGGTACCTATAGTCTAAATCAAACCATGTCTGCGTGAAAGAAATATGCAAGAAGAGAGCATAGTAACTGACGAATACTGTTATATGTATACTGGTGTATAGTTGTTTATATCAAATAAGTATAACACAAAAACTATTATGTATAGGAGAAGGAGATGACTTGTACATTTATTTTATTTTTCTAGTTATATAAATTATCATTCCATGGACATATTTTAAAAAATTCAGTTGTTAACAATAGATTTAGATACTAATAAGTTGTGCAAACTACACTGTTTAGTAACATGTAGTTGATGTCTTTAAGTCACCTTAACAATCTTTGAATCTTATATATATATAATGTACATAATATATATATTACTTTTATTGCATTATAGAGGAATCTATTATATATATATTATAAGTATTTATAAATATTATTAAAATTTGATAATTCAGTGCCTCCCAAAATTTGTTTTTTACTTGCAGTATCCTTTTTTTATTCAATATTTTCTAGTTCCTCCCATCATTAGGTCAACGCATGAAGGAAGTCACTGATGTCTATAAAGTTTTCACATTTTAGTTTATTCGCTAGACCAGATAGTATTCCACGACGACCCCGTATAAACTATAAATACACCATGGGCCATGGCTCCTTAGAGCGCCGTGGTGCATACCTTAGGAACCACTGCACTAATTTTTATTTCAAGAAATGACGCATACAATGACATTTAAAAATGGTATGTGTTTAATTTATTTTTTTGATTATTATGAATATTTATAAATTCAAATTGTTTACAATAACTAGGCTTTAAATAAATGTTAAACCAAAATAAAACATTAACATTCGATTATGTAGGTAATTATAGGTATATTATATAATACATGTTTGAACTTTACCTACAAATAAATTGAAAAATACTGAATATAATAATTAATGAATAACGAATAACCTATTAGCTAACTGTTATATTAATAAATAAAAACTAGATCCGTGTATAACTGTATAAGTATAAATCTTTATACTATTAAGTATTAGGTAAGAATATTACAATCTATGGAAATTATTATTCAATTGACTTTTATTATTAATATATTAAAATAACAACTTTATATTTTAATTTTAATAAATACCATGAATGTAATATACCTATTTGTCTATTAAAATTTATAAATGTTAAATGATTATAAAAAATATAAACAAACAAACATCCTTTTTAGTCAGTTTTTCGTAATGTACTACTTTTGCTAATTTCTAGTATACGAGTACAATAGCACATATACATTTTATTGGAAAATATAAAATTAAATAAACTTTTAAAATACTAAGCAATTAATAAAAAATAAATAAATTATAGATTGGTACCTATAATTTTTAGGAGATTTGAAAAGTTATCTACTATTCCACCATCATTGTATTCTGTATAGATCTCGCTTGTGGTTCCGAGTACAGAATTTTCATTTTATTCATCAAATTAAATAATATTGTTAAGGTAAAACGATTTCACTAAGTAGTTATTAAAAACCACATTTAATAACCACCTGATGAGTGATGACACAATACACGTAGAAGAAGTCGAATATTTTCAGTTATTTTGTATATTACGATAACGTGTTAAGTTAATTAATCGTGATTATAGGTACAAATTAGATTAAAATTAATATTTAACTATTTAGACGTCAGACGCCTAGATTAATGAATAAAGTTATAAGTATAAAGTAATAAATAAAGTTATTATTTGGTTTCATTATTTTCGTAACAGAATCAACTGAAAATACTCAAAGAACGCTTTTATCTAATCTCTAACTAATAGTTAATTACCAAAATTAATAGAAAATAGCGTATAAGGTAAACATGAGTTTAGATTTTATTCTTATGTAGTATATAATTTTACTAGTATATAATAAGTAATACATTAATTATCAAATATAATAACATTATAATATTATCGTAATATTTTAATTAATTAATTTTTATTTTTTAATTTTTATTGTCCATTAATTATTTTTTATATTCACTAATCGTATTATAGATAATTCAACTATAATTGAATTATTATTTTAATTATATACTTATTGAACTACTAGTTACTAGTTAGTATACAAATAAGCTTAATAATATACAAATATTATGTAAATATAGAATATTAAAACATAAACATTTAAATAAGTTAATTGGTTAGTTTTTGAATAGGATGTAGAAATTATTTAAAAAAAACTTAAATTAATTATTTTTGTATAAGAGAAATGTAATTTGTTCAAAAACCCATTATATTGTTTTCGCTTTCAAGAATAATTCACACGGCTCTCTAAATATTATCCAAAATTAAGTAGATATAATATATATTATAGTAATTAACGATTACGAGTGAAATGTGAAAAGTTCTAAGATATTATTTGAATTAATCAGAGTAATCTGTAAAGTCAAAAACACAGTGAACTACAGAAATAAACATTTATATCAAATGCAAATAAAAATAGGAAAATTGCTCAAATAACAAATATTAAATTTTGGGTGTACCTAATCATAGAGTTGGTCACTATAATAAATAATATATATTAATAACAATTCAATAGGTAATAAATTAATGCTTATGAAAATGATTCTGAAAGGAAACACAGTCCAGTCACCACATCTAAGGATATTTCATAATTAACTATAAAAATACTTCATGGAATAAATGGGAGCATGTAAACTCCGCCACAAGTACCTTTTTTACTGTAAATTCCGCCAGAAAAATAAACAGGTAAAATTAGGCTCATATAAACTCCGTCACTGAAAAAAATCAGGTAAAATTGAGCTCATGTATAATGTACAATATAATATAATATCATATCGTTCACATTAAGTATTTAAATTATAGTTAGCAGAGTTTACATTAAACCTTTTAATACCGGTCTTTTTATCTTGACCGATATTCTGGCGGAGTTTACAATCGCCCGAATAAATAACTTAATATTAGTTAAATAAATATCTTAAAAATTGTATTAAGTATGAGTAAAATATAATAAAATACGAAATTTTAAAATGTTTTAGGAATTAGGTATAATATATTTTTAATTTAAAAATAAAAATAAAAACTAAAATCTTGATAACAAAAAGCACTTAAAATTTGTTATTTTTCCGCGGTCAAACAAAAATTTTATCAAAATTTAAAATTAAATGTCTAAAAAAAAATGTTGCTTTTTTTTTTCAACATTTTTAGTGCTGTAACAATTTATAAAGATCTATTTATTACATTTTCATCGGTTTTTAAGTGGAAAAATAAATAAAAAAACATTCAAATTTCTTTCAATAGTTTGAAAAAGAGCCTTAATATTTTGATGTCTGTGAAATACTTAAGTATTTCTGTTATCTATTCCATAATCTGTTTTTAGTTATTACCACCAGAAATCACTATTGAATATAATATTGTATTTTTATAAATTAATCTAATATAGATAGGTAGTTTTTAAAAGATACCAACTAAACATAAAAAAAAAGTTAAATGTATAAAAATTATTCTCCGAAAATAATAACAAGAAGAAATTACTTGCATAATTGTTGTATAAAAATTCTACAGATTAATATGATAACATCGATAACACATTTTCACATAGTCACATCCATAAGACTAAAACTAGATGACATAATGGCCTAATACATTGTTTCTTTCTAACAAATAACAATAGTACCTACTTACGTACCTACAATATAAAACAACACAGAAAACAAATTTCAGAAAAAAATGTGTTTGTGTATTATCTTTCCAAGATTATTCCAAAGTGAAACTGTTTGTTTAAAATACATGAATATTGTCACATAAATAACAACGTTAATCTCTATTCATACAAGTCGATTACCGCTAAAAAATTCAAATACATTCGAATCGTGTTACTGAAGTTTGCTACACTTTCACTTAGCCTTTTCAAATGAACTACAATTTATACAATATTTTTATTTAATTTTATCCAAATCAAAGGTGTGCGCACAGGGCCCCCCTGCGGCCCCTGGCTTTTTCTTTAATAGATGCATAAATATAATATGTATATTATACTAGATAGCGAACATTTTTACATTTTACATGAAAAAAGTGAAGCCAGTTTTAATCTAATAGTATAAATATTATATAAATGTGATTAAGTTATTAATTAATCAGTTATCATCACACAAGAATCTTTAGTTCGGATCTTTTTAAGGGGGCCCCCTGCGGTCAAAGTCTGCGCACGCCTATGATCCAAATAATATATCTACCTAATGTTTACTGTATTTTTATGTAGGTTGGTATGTTAATAATATGTAATCTAAAGTTATTCAAATGTTGATTAAACCATATTGAATAGTTATTATTGTTTTTAAATTAATTTTAAGTCATTATTTATTTTAAAGAATTAGGGTTAAACTATGGCTTCGAAAGTTTGATGACAAAAATCGAATTGCTTTTAAAGTATTTCAAATTGCTCCTAATTTTTAAATATAATTTATATCTAGTATCTATGATAGTATGATGATACATTTTTTTTATATTTATACCAATTATTATATTAAATTTAATATAATATTGAAAATATTGATTATATTTTTTAAAAAGTAAAAAAGTTACATTCAAACATCTCTCAGTGGGTGTCTCAACAAAATCTTTAAAATTTGAGGTCTGTACCTATTATACGTAGTAAATAAGGATCTATATATAAATACTCATATAGTTGTATATCAGAATCTATAATAATTAAATTACTTATTAAATTTACATCAAATTATTAATTAATAATATTGTATGCACTTGCATATGGAACAAACAATGTTTTATTATAATTTACATAACTATAATCATCTAATAAATAAATGATATATTTTTTATGAATTCAATTTATTATTATAGATACATTAACACAACCTTAACCTAAAGTGCCTACCTAATAAATAATAACATAATATATGCACACCTGTAATAAAATATAAAATGTTATAAATCACCATTCAGACTGAAACACTTTAATATTATTGCGTTGGAAGATAGAGACACCAACGTATTTATTTCATAGTTGAAATTCTTTTGCCTTAGTATGTTTACAGACAAATTATTGAATATCAATTTAAATTCCAAATACAGTAAAAAGTATGATGAATACTCTTGTAAAACACCTCATTCAGACAACTAATATGTTATCTATATCATTTTATTTTTCGGTATTAATAACTGTAGACTATTTCTTCCTCTTTTTTTATATATAAGAACCACCATTATTTAAATAAGTACTTAATAGTATCCTCAATATCGTAGGTACATAGTATAATTAATCAAACACCAAGTATCTATATTATAATTAATGTTAAACAGTTAAATACAGTACTTATTACTATTTAGTATTTTGTAATTTAAATTTTAAATTGATTGTACATTATTATTTTTGAATATGAGAACAGAGAATTATAATATAATTTTATCATAATAACTACCTATTACAGATTAAAGTAATAAAACTTTATTGACTTTATTGAAATATTACGCACCAATACCTTCCAACCTACATATTTTATTGTTGTATATTTTCTTTCAATTATTTGTCGTTCATCAATCACCGCGACACCTGCACTGGCTGCACTGATAAACTGTACAGTATACACATTTTTCTTATTGTAATGACCCAAATCATTGATCAATATTATTGTTAGGAATTAAGATTTAAACCAACTGGTGTTATTCATCTCATAAAATCTTTTAAAATATTATATCAACCTCTATAATCAAAGTGTTAAAAAAAATGAATAATACATAAATAAATTATATTTTAAAATAATTTAAATCAAACAAAAATAAAATATAATATGATAATTAATATGTATTAAAAAAACTAATGAAATATTGCAATTGAATACTAAGGATCTTATAGCTTATACATTATCAATTTTTAACAACGACAACATTTACAAATTAATTATTATTAATTGGTACCAAGCACTAAGTAGGAAGACTAGGAACCAACCAATACTGATTATAACACGTAATTTTGTAGAACTATATTATTATTATGATTTAAGTATATCTATAGAGTATAGATTTTTGTACTAATACTAACTAATTTTCTTTCAATTTTAAATATGAATACTTTAATATTGATCATCTATATTATAACATTATAAAAGTGGCGATTTGTTACAGTTCTACGAACAACATCGAATTATAATTATAACGTTTTCACCTGTAATATTCACTACCAATCTATACAGTATAATATAATGTGTATAATAATATATAACATCTATGTTTACGCGCCTGGATCCGGTTATTATTATCGAGGGAAAGGCATTTATTCTCGTATTTTTTCGCGCATGTAATTGTATTAAAATAATCTAACTTATCTGTAAAAAAACTAAACACAAAGAAATACAAAATTATCATTGTATTTCTATTAGCTTCATTATTTTGAAAGAGCGCCCAGCAATAAATAATCACGATAATTTTTGTTATTTATAATATAATATTATACTATAGGTATATATTACTAGGTAAATTAGATAAAATAACATATTCGTAATAACAATAGGTAATTATTAACATGATGTTTATTATGGTAAGTAAAATGCTGTACTATTTATTTTAGGTAAAACAAAATAATTATACTTCTATAACTTAAAATAAATTTATATAAGTATTATCACTCGGGAGTCAAAAGGAAACCATAACTATAAAATAAATCCAACATTCAAATCAAAATTATAAATTATAAAATTCCATTGAAAGTGACGATCCAAGACTTTTTTTCTGCTTTATTAATAATTAAATACTATATATAGATACCTACCTAATTTAAGTATCTATAACGTATATAATTCACTAACAACAAAAATACCCTTAAAACCAACATTTTAATTTTTAAGTTATACCTAAAGTCAATTTTTATACTCGTGTAGGATGTCGTTTTAATCAACTAGTATATAAATATATTATAATAAAATTATAGTTAGCTAGTACGTTAAATGTAGGCAAGACCATTTTGTACCGAAACAAATTAATTTTATATGTTACGACGTTATACGTCGTTGGCGCCAATATAAAAATGAATGTGTGATTTCTACACACGTACATCAAGAGCGCATGCAGACCGTATCATTAATATTGACTGGACTTTCTAAATTACCCTGGGTGTACATTTTTTTCCAAAGATATTATAATAAATAAAAGATAATATATGAAAACTACATAGTACATTACATACACAATCGTATACTCAAACGTCATCAAATGTCCTAGGGACAGAAAATAATATCGACATTAGCGTGAGTAGTTGAATTATAGTATACTTAACTAGAAAAAGAAAGGTTTGAGGTCAATCTAATAGAGCAGGCTCAACGTGGATTTTGATTTAGAAATTACAGCTATCTTCTACGCGTGCACGACTCCCCGGGTCAAAATATTGCAGTCTGGACATTTTGATCACGTAATAAAGTAAACGGGTTAGTTACGTATCGAGTTTGTAAGATGAATATTTATTAGATAACCATCTACTATATAATATGATAAATTGGGAAACGAGACTGTATGGGACAGTATTTTTATTAAGCATACATCATATTAAAATAAAAAAAAGCGGGCAAGTGAGTATCGCTCTGCTGTACATTAGGTGCAGTATGGATCATTATTATATACTATAGGAGTGTTAAATTTGAATCCAATGATGGTTATCATTGTATACGAAAAACAATTCTGAACTAAAATGAATTGTCAGCCTAGGATATAATTTCTAGTGGTTGGTGAAAATATCAGTAAGTAGCATATAACATTGCTTTATATACTGAAAAAAAGGTTATAGGGATGTGATATACCCTTTTCATTTTCCCCTTTAACCTCCCTTAACCCTTTCAATATATACTATAATGAATAAAAAGAAAAATCCATAAATTTAATTTATACCTACGTGTATACAGTAAGTATCAAGTGTAAATTATACTAGAATTTCGTATTTATAAAATGAAAAATTTCAAAAATTCTAAATTCTGGATACTGAGTATATTATGTATCATAATGCTGTATTATATATGAATATGTCTTATTATAATAGGAGAGAAATAGGAATTAAAAAACTTCCAATCAGGATATCTTTCTTAACTAATAATTGTTTATTAAATTAGTATAATTAAATGTCTATAAATTTGTGTTGTCCAAAATCCAAATGCGTCATAACCGTCCAAAAAGCGTCCAATTATCATAACTCATAAACAACAATTAATTTAATACTTTTATATTATTATTATGCTATTAATTATTAATATATTCTACAGGTAGCCAAATACGTTTATTATTTACAATTATACCTACTTTATATAGGTAAGTATTCGTAAATAATTAAACTGTAACTTAAGGACGACAATCTCCTTAGGATGACCAGCTAATTATGTATGGTATACATAAATTATAAACACCTATTCAGATTAGCCAATAATTTTTAAATAACTCATAATTTTATTAATAAATTTAAGTATTCAAATTTACTAATTAACTTCTAAATTATACATCTAAATATAGGTATTTGGTTTTTATTGGATGTACCTCTATTGGCTCTATCTTTTGTAATAAAAGAAAACTAAAATTTCTATAGTAATATGTTATATATAGGTACCTGGTACTACTATTTGCATTATAATATTACTAAATTTCGTATGTCATAATAACTGTTTGATGAAATTTAAGTTTTAAATTACTTATATAATAAAATTATATAACGATGTTACTTATTGATATTTTAACATATATATTATATATGTATCATGTATGAGTTACTGGAAATGTTGATATTTAGTTAATATTGATAATGACTAGTCAATAATGATAATGCCTGATTTAATAAAGAATTAATGACAATAAAAAAAACCGAATAATATAATAATAAAATACTTATATTATCTATAAATCATAATCTTAATATAAAAAATCATCGTTTCGTTTATTTTCAATTAATACATAATAAAATTGCATGTCAATTATGCTCATTTAATTTAAATCCATTCTTAAACAGAATACAAATTATTTAACACAATTCACTATTTCAATGTAGAAACAGTACTGTGCAGTCACTTTTTTAATTTGTCAATTATTTTATAAATTACAAGCAATAAAAACGATAACATTTGAATCATTATTTTTTTTATGATTAATTGAAAATTTTTAAATAATCAATAATTCTATGGATACCTATAATGGACAATGGTAATGTCTAATAATAAGATGCTTCCGCTATGCTATTATTTATTTATTTTTTAAGTGTGATAATAATTACACCATCAAACCCAACGCCGAAATGAGCTAAGTAATATTAAAAATATTTAAGGTACCATTTTGTTCTTTTAATTATATAAATTGTTCAGGTATTTCTCCATATTTGTTATTTCATGTATATTAAAAGTATATTTAACCGAGTATCACATATATTTATACAATATACATTATAGGTACATGCGGTATCCTGATACATTCAGCTCTTCAAATTTAATCGTTAAATGTTTAAAAAAAACTATAGGCTCAACATTTCTAAAGTTCAATATCACCAATATCTTTATTGAAGCAAGTAATTTAAATATACAATTCTTTATCTTTTGGAAACCCAAACATTTATCGAAGTAATGATAATGTCTTATTTAAAACAAAGTATACATATAAGTTTATCTTATAAGTACCATTGTAGTATTGTATTATTGTATTAACCTCTTGGCTCGTATACTTATTAGATATTATGTATTAAAACCTATCTAACCGTGGCTATATAATCATAACACATAAACACGAGAGTCATAAACTCATAATTCTACAGTCTACACTCATAAGTATAAATGGACTTAAAAATTAATAAATATGTATTAGTAGGCATTCTAAAATATAATAATATAATAGTAAAGTAAAACGATCAAGATACACTTTTTTTGCGTAAGTACGTGGTTTTTTATACCAAGTGTAAAATAAATTTTGTATGCAGAATAAAGGTACCTACGTGACGATATGTAATGGGAACGTAAACAAAGTTGGGATACGGACAACTTTTTTTTACCGTACAACCGGTGGCGATATGGATTCGTTCCAAAAAACAAAAAACTGTCAGACAAAATAGCTGTTGTTGTAATGAACGCAGTTCCTGTATGCGTGCAGGGAATGAGTAAAAAAAAAAACCTGTAAAACCAAATCAAAATGAACCGTTTGGTCATTTGAGGTTCCAGTGACACCCATCGATTTATTCGTATAGTTATTATGTACAATGGAGCAAGAGCACACGAACACAAGGATTATTACAATTTGATTGCCCGAGCGTATACAAGTTTTAACGTGTTAATGAATATTATTATAATTGAATAGAATAACGGGGCAGGACCGATGACTATTTCCTTGCAATAAAAACAGTTTCATTTTATTTCATTGTTATAAGTCATTTATATTTCAAACAATTTCATCTGTAGGTACATAATATGATATTATATACATTTTACACCTAGCTACATCGTTGTTACATGATTCAAACTCGCATCGTCACAGTCTCTAATATATATAAACAATGAACACGTAGCCAATATAACGCAATAAGTAGACCGTTAACAATAGTTTAAATTATTAGTAGGTAATTAAGAAAAATACGATACTTCCATGCTCAAATGTGCTAAATATCCACTGTGTACTGCTACTGCAGGAGCTAGCCAACCAAGAATTTATGATGAGTATAATACATACGTATGTATTTTTACACATGTAAATTACCTATATCTGTCGAGTAAATAATTTTGCATCAATGTACAATAATTATGATAATAAATAAGCTAAATTAAAAAAAAGTGGGCAAGTGGGTACCGCTCTGCTGTACATTATAGGTGCCGTGTGGATCATTATTATAATATATTATAGGAGTGTACAATTTGAATCCAATGATAGTTATTATTGTATACGAAAAACGATTCTGAACGAAGATGATTTGTCAGCCTAGGATATAATTTCCAGTTGTTAGTGAAAAAGGTGGTTTATGTTTTAATGGCCTGAATACACCAAAATTTAAGTTCTTTTATAATTATTATAAGCTAAACATGAAAAACCTTGTATTAAATTTTCAACTCTTAGCTTTTTATACAAACATTTTTATGAATTGTACCTACAAGATAATTTGCAAATATTCATGATTTTGATGAATTTTTGTCAATATTTGAACTTAAAATGCTAATAAAAAGAATTGTGCCCATGTATTCTTATAATTTTTTAATCACTATAAGAATGACTTATGAGGAACTTTGTATTAAAGTTTCAAGTATTTAGTTGTATTTCGACACTTCAAAAAAAAATTGAAAATTTCAGTTGTCTTTAAATGGCTCAAAAAATTCAAAATATTTTGAAAATTAAATCATGTAAAGAAAATGCCAATCTAAATAACTGGTAAAATTTTCAAGTATCTATGACTTATACTTTTTGAATAATAACAAATATTTAAAATTGTTTGTGATAAATCGTTATACTTACGCTATTTCAAACGCGCTTAAAATTTTTCCTTTAATAATGCTTCGAGTTTTCTCTATAGATACTTGAAGGAAAACTTATGGAAAACCTAATGTTATATTTTTAATCCTTAGTTATATACACAACAAATTTTATTAATTTTTAATTACAAAATAATTTGCAAATATTTATGGTTTTGACGAATTTTTGTCAATATTTGAACTTCAAATGTTAATAAAAAAAATTGTGCCTATGTATTCTTATAATTTTTTAATCACTATAAGAATAACCTATGAGGAACTTTGTTATAAATTTTCAAGTATTTTGATAGGGCCAAAAAAATTTTATCGACACTTCAAAAATATTTTTTCAGAAAAATTGAGAATTTCAGTTGTCTATAAATAGCTCAAAAAAAGTCAAAATATTTTGAAATTTAAATCACCTAAAGAAAACGCGAATCTTAATAACTGGTAAAATTTTCATGTATGTACGACTTATACTTTTTGAATAATAACAAATATTTAAAATCGTTTGAGGATAAATCGTTATTGTTACGCTATTTCGTAAAAATTTAAAATTCAAACGCACTTAAAATTTTTCCTATTATGATGTTACGAGTTTTCTCTATAGCTGCTTGAAGGAAAACGTAAGGAAAACTTAATGTTATATTTTTAGTCCTTAGTTATGAACACAGAAAATTTTATGATTTTTCAACTTAAAAATTACTTGCAAATTTTCACGTTTTCGACAGATTTTGTAAAAATTTGAACTATAAACGCTTATGAAAAAAAATTGTGATTAACGATTTTTAATTTTTTACAATAAGCTACAATAAGAACAACTCATAAGGAACCTTGTATTACATTTTCAAGTATTTTTGGTAATCCAAAATTTTTTTATCAACACTTCAAAAAAAAAATTCTCATAAAAATTTAAAATTTCTATAATCTATAAATAACTCAAAAAAAGTCAACATTTTTTGAAAATTTAACTGTATATACATAACACTTACAAAAAAATTTGATGAAAAGTTCAAGTATTTACAATGATTAGTTTTTGAATTACAACCATATAAAAAAATCGATTTGGTCGAAAACTGGTTTCGCGTAAAAATTACCGTTTTTCCGTCATTTTTTTTTTGTTTTTCTCGATTTTTTTGAAAACTGTTGGAAAATGTTTACTTTGGTCTCTATAATGCACCAAGGATATTCACTTTACCATCGGAAACCATCCCCATAGTATTGACTAGTTATGCTGTACACAGACACAAAAACAAAAAAAACACACATCATTGTAAAATCAATACACTCATCACTTCGTTCAGAATCTAAAAATAATAATAATCAGAATATGACTGAATGAGTGATAGTCATTATCGGAACTTATCATTATCGTCTCACTTGGTCAACTACAGCGGGTAGTGGTGTTTGATTAAAAATTTAAGAGCAAAACAAATTGATAAATCAACCATAAAAAAAAAAATGAGGAACTTGTCTTTAAATGTATATGTTTTGAATGTAAATGTGTAACTCGTTATTGAGCGATTTAATGTAATCGATGTGTTGAATTTGAATTTCTTTATTAATTAGAAAAGATCAAATATTCGAATCTACAAAAATTACAAACAATAAATATATACGCAATTAAGGACATTTTTTTTTATACATATATATATTTCAATGCTTCGATTATGTGTGGTCATATTTATTGAAAAAAGTCCAAAAATTTATTTTATTTTATAGATTGAACTAATTTTTGAAAAACTTTAAATATAAGTTAAAAAACAATATACTGTTTTACCATATTAAAGAAGTACTTTAATAGATATATGACTTAAAATGTTTAAATAGCTTAAAATAAATCTAAATATTTTAAAAATATTATTGTTGATTCAAGTTTCTATAGTTATATTTTGAATTACGAATTAATGACTAAAATAGTTACCTACATTTGTTTGTACCTATATACAATTTTTTATGAATTTTAAATTCAAATGCATATGAAAACGTAGGAATAAAAGTTTCAACGTAAATTGAAAAATATTTTTTTTAAAACATACCATTTAAATGTCTACAAATAAATAAATAAATAAATTTAAAAACACTAAAATATCTAAAAATATACATATAGTACAAAGAAAATTATAATTTAATTATTTGGTAAATATTATAAATGTTGCAACCTGCAACTACTATTATTTTTTTTTAATTACAACAAAAAACAAAATCAATTTTATTCAAAATTTATTTTGCGTCAACATAACTGTTTTCTCGTTGTTACAATATAATGTAAGGTTATACAATATACATATACCACCTATTTATAATAATATGGCTATATACGTTTTTTCTACGTGTGATTAATTTATAAAACACAAGTATTATTATTAATCATTTTTAATGATGGATATTCAATCACCATACTCATAAAAGTGTACCTTCTGACTTACGTAATAATACTATATAATTATATATAGGTACATTTATTAATGCCAAATCTGTATCATATTAAATTTTCAGAACAAAAATAATACCTAACTAAGTTTTTAACTGAAAGTATTTTTTATTTTATACTTAATTAAATAGAATTTAAGTTTAACTATTTTTTTTAAAGTTTTAAATTAAAAAAACAGGCAAATATAATACCCGCTTTTCTGTACAGTAAGAGTTGAATTCAATGATAAATTATTGCATAGGAAAAATAATTCTGAGTGGAGACTTTCTGCCGTTCTGCTCTATACCCATTATACTACTTACTGAGTTAATTGTATTATATATTTACATTGATAGTTACTAATGCTATCTATATATAATAAACATTTATTTTATGCAATTGTTTAAAATAAATTTATGAATTTTATAAATGTCAATATGTTTAGTAAAATTAAATTATAAATTATAAATTTTATTTTAAATATTATTGAGTAAAAAAAATTAGAAGTTAATTAACAATGTAATCTTTTCATTCAATATAGTTTCTTTACGATTAATATTTTTTGAATTCACTAAAAAAACTTAAATCATTTGTTGATAAACCATGTTTTCCAAATAAATATCAAAGTTTTTCAACATTTGAACTTTGAGAACGCATAAAATATATTTTTAGATTTATAGTCAATTGTTTTTAATTTCAGTACAATGAGTACAATGTACCTTGCATTAAACTTTCAAACTTTTGACCGAGATTAATTTTTTTTAACATTTACAGGAGAAAAATCCCTAGAAAAATTGTAAATTGTTAAGTCTATAAATACCTCATAAAAATCAAATATTTTGTTAATTATACCAGTTACACAAACAAATAACAAAAATTGTGATTTTCTGTGTTTATTCGTTTTTGAATCACAACAAAATAAAAAAATCAATTTGTTTTAAAACTGATTTTCAGTATAGGTAAGTGCCAGTTATCTCTATATTTTTCAATTAATAAGAGAAACAGTGAAATAGTAGAAGCACGAATTCGATTCACTTTCTAAACAAAAAAGATATTGAAGTTGATAATTGATGCATTTTTACCAAAGGTTATGGCAGAATCAAAAATAAATAAATTAATTAATTAAAAACACATTGTAAAATCAATACATTCATCGCTCTGCTCAGAATCTAAAAATTAAATTTCATTTTTAACTCATTATATTTAATGAATATTCAACTTTGTCTAAGAGTATTTTAGACTAATAGAAAAACAATATAAATTCTACAACTTAGAGTCGCGAATATTAACCATACGCTAAAAATGGTAGGTAGGTATATAGTATACTTTATAAAGTAAACAACCTATAATAATAATAAATAATAAGTTGATAAAATTGTTTATTTAGGTACAATAAATAAAACAGAAATAACTATATATTTATATTATGTATATAATTATACATTTAATATAATAATTAGTTTGAGTGTAATAATTATTTTTGTATCAAACTATATCAACTAGTTAATAATACCTAACCTACAAGTTTCTCAGCTCAAAAATCATAATCTTCATATTATTTATTTATTTTTTTTTTTTTTTGTACAAAACTTTTGAAATTTACCTTCTGATTCTTAAATTTATATAAACAATGTTAACGCACTAATACTCTTCAATATTATTTTTCAAAATAACATATTAAAACCACTCAATGCCATAATATAATGAAACTATGTAAATAAAAAAAAAAATTTGGTAGGAAATTAATTAAAAATCATCTATCAATACAGTGATTGCTTTAGAGTTCAATCAAATTTCACTCCTACGACATTTAATCTGCTGCAGCTGGTGTCGTGAGTCTAATCGGATATGGTAATGGTTTGCGTGAGAAATTATCGTTGTAGGCGGGGGCACAAGGTAGACGGGTTATATTTTTAACTATTTTTCTACACAAAAACGAGTTAACGTCCAATTCACTTTCACCCTTTCGCACATACCTACTACTACGTAGTGTTACGTTACATTGAATTTCCGTTGAAAAAATAATGAATAATAATAGTAATAATAAATAGTATGCTAACCAACAATTTCTCCATTTCGTATTTACGATTTAAAAAAATATAATAGATTATTTTTTCAGAACGCGCGTTGTTCAGTTCGTCAAACGTCTACTACACACCAACAATAATACATATATAAATCATTAAATTGTATTACTATATTATAGTGGACAAAATTAATTTTTCTTTCATTTAAACGTCTAATTTCTGGCCAACAATATTATTATAACATTCAGAAGTGAGGATACGCTCTGATTACACCTATAGTAACTTTAATGTATGCTGTTATTTTATATAGTCATACAGGTAATTCAATATAATAATAAACGCCTGAAGAAGATCGAAAACAATGATTTCATGGTCCAAGAAATCATCTTATTATATTATATTATAATACGTTGTGAATTATGACTTATGGTTCATAATTATAAGATAACTTTTCCAACTAAGTATATTCGATTTTCGGAGCGCTGTTTTCAAAAAGCATTATACATATATACATATTAGTACACGGACTGTTCTAATCACTTTTAAAATTCTATACTTTAAAATTAAAAATAATTAAATACTCATTTTTCTATCAATTCATTGGTCTCCCTACCTCTACATAATCCAAAAATTATAACCACCCCAAAGAACCTAAAAATATAATATCACAGGTGTTCAAATCAGATGCTCAATTTTGAAGAAACAAATTATATACAAAGTTTTGTCAAATATAATAATAAAACATAGTGCAATTTATTAGCATATTATAATAAATAACATTACGATAAATAAATATGAATTCCGAAAATGTACAAGTATATTATTTAATAATAAATAATAATAATAATAAAAGCTTATTGCAACAGTATCAATTAACATGGTTAGATAGACACTATAATTTATAGTGATATTACTAGGTATACCACGTAGTTAATATCTTACATTTTCTCGACAAATACATTTTTAAGGATTATAAAAAAAATATATGGTATCCAAATAATAAGAAAAACTTATATTAATATCATGTTTAGAAAAATTATATCTAAATAAATTTTAAAAATTATGAATCTCTAGAATTATACTTTTTTCTGAATTATAATATCAGTCAAAATAATTGATTTTATTTTCGAAGCATATACATTTATCACTGATTTAAGTTTATACTATAGCATTATGTATTAGTTATTTATTTATAAATATCTAGATATACCATACAACTATACAAACACTATTATTTTAATAAATATCCTTAATTGTATGTGTATAGATAACATATTTTATTATCTGCTGTTTCTTGTTAATATTTAAGAACATTTCATGAATCAATGAACCTATATAATATGAATATATGAAATACTTCCATCAGATAATATTAATTGTCAAATCAAATATAATATAACAAATAAGAACTATAAGATAATATTTTATATATAATATATTATATTATAAACATATTTTCTTGTATTCAATGTACAAATTATAATATAAGAACAAACAGACTAACAGAGCTTACGAGTTACGATTTTGAAACAGAGGTGGGTGACGTACAAATATGACCTCCAGAAATTAATTCTATTAATTGTGTCATTATTATTAGTAATACAAAGAAATTTAACAATTACTTTAACGATAATGCGTTTTACTTTCTAGATCACAATAATTTTCATTTCTTAATATGTCAAGTATTTCCTCAACGTTAATATATTTTCAATATTTATTTAAATCGTTTCAATTTTCGCTGATATTTATTTACAAAAGCTAAAATTTACATTTTTAAATATGTCATTGTATACGCATTAAAATTGGAAAAATGTCAAATGTTATCTTCATGTTCATCAATTCATGAATATATCATTATCCATCATTTGCATGATTAGAAAGATTAAAAAATAAAAAACAAATCATAATGTTTATTTAATATATAAAATAAGTAATATTCTAATTTGTCATAAAATTATTTTATATGTATATGATCTAAATTATAAATGTAAATTTTTCATATAAAACATAACTAATAAAATCAAAGATAAAAATTATTGTTATGTATGAGCTTTTTATATGAAGTAATAAACTTGGGGATTTATTGTTTAAGAATAAGTTTAGGTAACCAAGTAGGCATATTACATAGTGTTATTATACAGCATATTACTATAATTATTAACTTAATATTTATAATAATATGAATTTTTTAATTATAATAAAGTACCTATAATTATATATTACTCTAATTTTATAAAATTTAAAATAAGATTTAAATACTTAGGTGTTTGTGTTTCTGATTTTATTTCAAAATTTAACTATACCTGTTTATTACATTTATTATCATAGTAAAAATTTTAATAAAAAAAAACATTTAGAAATCAAAAAAAAATGTATTTTTATAAAGCTATATTATGCAATTATATAATATAGGTACTATATATAGTAGCTACCTATATATATAAATTAAACCCGTTGTATACGTATTAATATTGTATATTTGTATTAATATTATGTACCTACCTATTATAAGAAGTTTTTCCCCAACCTGCAGGCACCACGTACTATTAATTTCCACTAAATTTGTTTAAGTTTACTATAGATACAAAATCGTAATATAAGCTAGGTAACATATACAATTATAGTTGCTTTTTGGAACAAATTATATTTAACATAAAATATAATAAATTACCTATAATTCATATCAGAGATTATTTATGAAAATTAACCTATGTATTCAAAATATTTAAAAAAAATATTCATCTCAAAATTCATTCTACAGTTTGTATCAACTTTTATGAATAAACAATTATATAGGGGTACTCGTATCACTTAATGCAGGTACATCTTGTATAATCTAGATATATTTTAATAAATATAACTTTCTCTATTTGCAATGATAAAATTAATAACAAATCAATTTTCATGAAGAAATGGTTATAAGCTATAGCAATATTGGTGGAAAAATTAACGTCTTAGGTACAAAAATGCATTACAATGATATCCATAAGTACATAATTGCATAGTACACTACTTAATTACTATATTCAGTTAAAATTCAAAGGTGTATCCACGTATTTTTGGAAGTTATGAATGAATATTATGACAACGAAATTAATAATGATTAATAATGTAATTTAAACTAATAACTAATAAGTAATAAGTAAATCTTATTTGTTTTAATGAATACCTAATTATTTTCTTAATATTGTAGACAGGAATATTTTGTATCGAAAAAACTAGATAATCTTTGTATAATCAACTTTTCTCCTCTTTATCCAATTTGTTTATAATATGTAATTGTTTAGACTAAAATCTGTATACTTTAAGAATTTTCTTACATATATGTAAATTTAACTAATCAATAATGTAGGTAGTAGGTACCATTGGTAGCAAATGTGTAACCTTTAGTCAAATTGGTACCTATTTTGATTTAAGAACTTATCGTATCATTGACCATTGTAAGTTGAAACTCGCAGAAAACCAACTTTTGGCAACATACCAACTTTTCATGGTATGTATTATATACCTAATATAAATATCACGCATGCGCATCTATATCGTTTAACCTATATAGATATAGTATACATGTATATAAAGTATATTACATGGAACTCGGAACATAAATACACCAATTGATTTAAAAATAAAACCCCTGTGCAATAACTAGTCATAACTAGTATAAGTATAACTTATATTGGCCCCAATAATCCCATAGTTAGTATCGAATATTGATCAACATTATGAGTATACATTACACATAGGGTAGGTTATATACCTATATTCCCGCTAAAATAAATATGGTTACCCATACTGGCATTTTATGTTGCTGGTTCTGAGGCCTAAAACTGTGAACTGCAGTACCGAAATGTCTGACGATACCGTCAAAACATAAAAAAAAAGTAGGTCAGCGCATTTCGGTGGTGGATGTTTATCCATCGTCCTTTCAGTCCTCGGACAGGATAGTGTAATTTTACTGTAGGTATTCGATTTGAATGCAATTATTGCATTGGATAAAAAACGATTCTGAGCGGACTAGGGGATCTTTTTATTTAATTTTATTCGTTTCTATGGTGATATACAAAGCTGTAATTAGTCGTCCGTAATTATTTAATATTACAAAATCGTGATATCGTACGTTTTTCTCCTTTAACCGATTTTATTTCGAGTACCGTTTCAAAAATCCAAAAATTACCTCTCAAAGTACCAGCTCAAGAACATTACCTTTCAGAAAATATACTACACTTGTACTTTTGAGCAAATTTAGGGGGAGAAAAAGTGTTTACAGAATAAAAAAGAAATAAACATCATTGTAAAACCATTTCATTCCTCGCTCCACTCAGAATCTAAAATAATTTTCATTTTAAGCAAACGTAATGTGCGTACTTTGAACAATTTCATTTCATTTTTATATGCATTGCATGCAAACGTGCTTTAAGAAATTTTAAACACTAAAAGATGGACTTCCTAATGCAAACTGCAGATTGGTAAGAATTGCATGTTGCATAAAATTTCTCATACAAATATTATAAAATAGAGGGACATTTAAGAAATTATTAAATTTTATAAAATAGTTAGGTAAGTATTAAATATTTTTTTTAAACATGGTTTATTATATTGCATTATCTGATAGATATTACGTCGACTATTGAGGTATCTCTCTAAAACTTTATATTGTATATAATGTCCTTCATTCATCGTTACAATTATAAACAATAATTTTTAATATTTTTTATAATGTACCTATTATACCGTCTAAATTTCAATAAAATAGCTATAAATTGATTGTTAAAAAGTAAAATGAATGTTCGACGTACCTTTGTGTCCCTTGAACCGGACTGTATCAAGTACACGACCACAAACATCCACGACGCCAAGAAAATCAATAGCAGCTTGACTTTCCTACGCATTTTTCCGGCCCCCATCGCACGAGGGCGGCCTTTTACCGGTATGGAACGCGTAGTCGAGCGCGTCTAGCACACCATCAAACAATATTATTATTTCGTAAGTACAGCTGCGAACACGCGGATCAACAAATCACCTAATCGTGAATAGGTACCTGCTATTATTATTTTCTAACTTTATATACCTAACATTTATGTGTATATATATTATCTCCTCGAGGCACACACAATCAGAGTATTAAAAATATCTGCAATAGTGTAACTGTAACGCAATATCTACAGCGTGGTAAAAACTTTTTGAATTTATTCGTTCACCCGAGAGACGATTGTAGTAGTATCGTACCTACTAAACAACGAGAGCACGAGAGCGGTAAAAAAAAATACACGTAAAACCGGGCCGGAGTACCCAGGCGGACTGACAGAGTCCCGAGTCACGGAGATGACGACGACGACGACGACGAAAACGTCGCTAACGACGATAACCGACCGTGATCGAATGCCGACTGACTGCTAGTACTATTGCAATATCATATATACGATATACCGAGGGCCTCGCCACTCGCCAGTCGCCACCGCTCATCGGCCGTCTGAGCAGCAGCTGATCGCGCGGTGAAGTCGAGCAGGATACGTGCGTAAACGTAGGTATATATATATTATATATTATACACTATATACCAGCTATACCGCGATAAATAATTCTCCATCACTGTGGTCTCGCGCCGTTTTAACGATATAATAATATGTATGTGTGTGTGTGTATATTGTGAGTATACTGTATAGGTATTCGACAATTCAACTGAAAGCCATCGAACCACAACGAAAATTATTTAGATACTGCCACGACGAAGAAGAAATATCCAATGCTTATTAACAGTCATTTTTTGTATTGGGTACACTTAGGGGAGACTATCTAAATTAGTTACTTAAAATAGTTTTTTCTCATCGAACTATTTAACGTGTTTATCTGTTAAAGGCGGTTATTAATTAATAAATATTGAAAAAACGCATAGTGCGTCAAACATTTTCCTAAGATTTACTAGAGGTAAATATCTCTGTTAGCCGTTCGTAATTGCGGTTCCTATACAGCTCGGTAACTGCAGTAAAAAAAATGTTGTTACTCGTATAATTTTTTAAAACCACAGATCATTTTTAAATCAATTAAAATGTACCTAATATACCTATAAATAAATATGACAAATCTTATTAAATCAATTAAAATATTTAAAAATTACAAACATTTTCTCAAAATCCATTAATTCGTGGTTTGTATTATATTTGTGGTTTTTAAAAACTGTAATCAACTTAAAAAGATATCGGTAGCCAAGAAGGTAGGTATGTAATTTTTATACATTTTAATTCACTTTAAAAAATTATAGTTAAAATACATTCTGTCGTTTTTTTCCTAAATTTACGTTATACCTTATAAATGTACAAATCAGCTGTAATTCTCTCAACCAAGTTTAAAACCATCACGATTGTGTCCGCAAATTAATAGTTTATGGAAGTTTGTTTTATTTCAGTGAAAGGCACGCTCAGAAATAGTTGTTACGAAATCGGTATAATATCTACATTTAGATGGCTACTGACTAAGTATTCAAAATTATAAGGATTTTTCAGTACCTGGAATCTAAACTACTTTTTTCATTATTAAAAGGTATATGTATATTGTACCTATATATACATCAACATATTTTATAGAACGGTTTGTATAAATTGTAGATTATAGGTAACTCATACCTCTATATCTACATCAATTATTATTGTTATTAATATTTGTACCGTGAAATATATTCCGATACCTATAGGTATATATATGAGTGGCCATTGGTAAAACAAAGTTAATATAATAATTATTATTACCTACGCGCTACGCTTAAGCGATATTTGAGAATAAGTATTACTTTACGGTATTAGCATTATTATACCTATATAATATAGATTGCTCACTAGGCGGTTTTTGGGCAGAATGAATAATACAACTGTCATAATCAATATCCAATGGCATCAGCTACCTATATTAAACTAATTACTGGTATATTGTAACTAATGAGTACTTAAAATGTAATTACGTTTTAAATTTAAGAACAAATTATTAAATATAATAAAATATTAAAATGTATAATGGACACTATGTATAATATTATAGTATAAATTGAAATAAGAATAAGGCGTTCGATATGTTCTTATATAGGTACCCTGCAGGCGAGTCCTTCAATAATGCCTATCACTTTATTATGTTTAAGTAGGTATTGCGAATGCAATACGCTAATAAGTACCTAACTAATTTAGGTGGGTTTTGACGTGGTAGACTGGTGGACAACTGTACTTAGCCCGTAGGGCTTAGGATGTAAAAATTATAGCTATTTGAGTATAAGACATAATTACTTAAAATTTGTTCTGTATTTTAGTGAGACAAACTCGCTGTTTAAAAATTGCAGTTATTACTAAAATTTGATTGATTTTTGTTGTTCTTAATGACGTTCTGTACTTATGTCAAAAAATGTCAAGATAGTATATTCAATAATAAATTATTGTTCCAACTTTCCAGAAACATTTGTAGAATATTACCTATTATATAAGTAGGTAATCAAATATTATTTATTAGTTATTAGGTACCTTTAATACTGGTGAACCCCAAAAGCGCAAATCAACCTTTTTTTCGATAACTCAAAAGCGCAAAATGAATTTGTGCTTTTGTACCTTGGTAGACGGTAATGGGATAAAAGCGCAACACTCGACGCTTTACATGTTCGTGTGGCCTATAATACTATTATCAATTTGTTCAATTGAAAATGCACACGTAATGATTGTAATTAAATATTATTGTCACTTTTCGTAATAATAAGGATGTGAGGTCAATTCGGGAGGAAAAATAGGTAAAAAAATAGCCATCTTAGATTTAATTTATAAATAAGCAAAACTATTTGGAATTGACATAAGTATAGAGCAGAGGTGAACACTTAAGGTTTAATTCATCTTTGCTTACTATAGTATTAAATTGCGTGTAGGAAGCTATTTTAAAATGTATATTATTTTTCTAGGGGGGGCAAAATTTTTTTTTAATCTAAATACATTAGTAGACCTATTTTTAAAAGCTCATTTCTCATTGGGAATTTTACCAATTGCTGTTGAAAAAACATTATTCCAATTTCCAGGGGGGGGCAAGTTCCCCCCTTGTCGACGCCCATGCACTATAATTTATAACATTGTAAATTTTACGTTTAGAATAAACTATGCTGTATACCTACGTATATGTTATGGATAAGCAATTCTAATCAAATTAGATACACAACAAAATATAATATTAGCCATTAGGTATATACTATATAACATATTTACATACAACTTATTAATAATGACTAATTAGTATGTATAATGTATATATATTATATAGTATGTAATTTACTGTAACTAAATATAATATATATACACTCATATTCCGATATAGGTATCTACACTCTACAGGCTACAATATTGAATATAAATAATATAATATACAATACCTATATTATGTAGGTACCTACCTATATTGTTTATTTATTATTTTATTAATAGGGCTCGAGAGTTGAAGGAGTTGCATATTGTTTTATATGCTCTCAAGTCTTGATTTATAACAAACTTTATCAAGTTAGAAATCCTATCTATATAATGGTGATTAGTGACTCTAAAACAAGATAGTAAATGCAATTTTTGCATGTTACGTAAATTTTAGAAAAAAAGAGTAAATTTTATTGATTTTCGTACGCATGTTAAGCAATAAGCATGTAAAATATTTAAAAAAAAAACAAATTCTTTTTTTATTAACCTATGTATTTTAAATAATATTAAATATAAAATTTGATGTTATTTTACTTTTACGCATTACGCAGGTATTTATTCATTATTGTCATCGTCGCAGACTCTCAGGCCGCTGTCGAACGACACCGACGCGATGTGTACCTATTTAACCTATACCGCGCTTATAAAATAAAATACCTACTGTCTCTTATTTAAAACCAATAAGTTATATTAAATCTATTTAATGTTTATTATTTATTCGTCGGCCAAATTGTTATACTTATGGGCTACGGGCTACAGAATAAATTAAGCAGAATTTCTTTCATTTCAATAAGATATCAAAATGCCAACCAGTTTCCTACCAAATTTTAAAAATTAAAAAATGTATTTTACCATATTTTTACATTTGTTTTTTTTTGCATATTATTAACATTAAATAATTTTTTTTCGAAATTTTTAATAGTTATTTTGCATATATAGGTAACATTTTGTAATGCATACTTTGCCTATTTTAAATTTTCTATAACTTCTGAATTTTATTATTATTATTATTATTAATAGGTACCATTAAATAACCAAATAGAAACAATGAAGTCTCAGAATAATTAATTTAACTTAACTGAGCAACTCTACAATATATGAGATGCAAATGTAGGCACCTACTATAAAACATAATATAATTATACTTAAATATTTTTTATTTATTTATCAAAACTGAATCAACTTTTGTTTTTTGATTTCCTAATGTCATTATGACAATATCTATAAGTACCTACCTTCTGGCCTGGCTAAGCCTACTTTCATTATGCACCTACCTACACAAGTAGCTAATTTTAATTTTTAAATTGACAACGAAAATATGGTTACAAAATTAAATGACTTAATCTAAATATCGATTTAACGTCTAAAGCTACCTATATCATATTAATATTATTAATTCTAATTATTTACATTTTAATTTTTAAGCTACAATCTAAAGATTCATCATGAACATATGAAATAATATAATATTCCATTAAATTTAAGCAATAGGTATGTTCTCACACAATAGTAAAAAATTATAAATAATATTAAATATTATTTTAACTTAAAATAAAAATAACACCTAATTTAAAAATTATGTGCTAAACTGCTAAGACTTAATATGATTTAATTTTTTTTATTCATTAGAAGCTTAGAAAACAATAAATTATTTAAAGTAGGTAACTCATCTTTAGAAAATTACATTCAAATACATTTTAATTTATTAAGTAGGTAGGTATCTAGCCATCTAGGTATTTTTATAACTAATGAGACTAATCCAAATGTATAATAAACAAATTTACTGTCATGTACCTACATTTTATAGAAGAATTAGCTAAGTACAATATCTAATTAAGAATTGGCCTCCTGTATAATGCTGTAACAAGGTGATGTATTCGTATACAGTGGCGTAAATAGAAATTAATTTAAGAGGTGGTTGAAAAAAAATGTATGATATTATATACCTATACTATATAGGTACCTAATATTATAACAATCAAAATCAATGCCCATACCAACCATACATTTTAGGGGGGGTTTGAACCTCTAAGACCCCCCTTATATACGCTACTGTTCGTATAATTATCTAATGTTGTTCTATCTAAAAAGTAAAAAGATGGCTATAGCCTATATAGTTATACCAGATCTCAATGAAATGGAAATAATAGGATCCTGCTCTCTGCTTGCCTGTGCAGATGATATTATAGCATTATACCTATGTACAACTAGAAGAATTCAAATAGGTACAATGTTGAAAAGAATGCAAAAAAGTTAAGAAAATCCAGTTACAATATTGGACGGTTGTGTTCAGACGTTCAGTATAAATTAGTTGCGCACTTGCGCCAATATTAATAAGATTGAAGTATCTATACCTACTCTGCCTTAGTTCACTTCGTATTTGACGCATATTAAGTGATTTTTTGAAGTGTGTCCAAATTTTTTTTTTAGTGGCCTGGTAAAATTCGAATAATTCCTGGATATTTTAGATAAACTATGTAAACTTAGTTTATAAATATATCTCGAAACGTATTAAGTATTGTATCTAATAAAATTAATTTCATTTTCTCAATTAGGATAAAAATATTTTTACAAACATAAGTAAAATATACTAATATATTGGGCTAATTTCTTTAAGTCGATGGATCCAGAGTCCAGACATAGAGGAGATCTCCCCCTCCTGCCAAAAAAACAAGTAACTGACGACCTGTGTTGGACTTGTATTATGGGATCCGTACCTATTCTAAATTAGTCATAACTACATCAAAGACCGTATAGTGTATACATTGCAGTATAGTTAGGTACCTACATTTTTAGTTAGGTACTTTGTAGTTATAACTACTATATTAGTATATTAAAATTAGCCACATGATTATTCTTCAGCTCACATTTCTTTGCAATTATCCTTGTTAATTAACAGAAGAATTCAAAATTCTAAACATAAGGTTTTCTTAGTAAATTAATCTTAAGTAAATTAAACACTGTAGATCCCTTTGGCTACATAAATTTCAAAGTTTCTCCAGTTTCTTCCAGAAATAAACATGCAAACTAACTAATGAACCTTTATACAAGAATAATGAAAATTACAAATGACTTTAACATTTATATTTTACTATTTTAACATCATTAGATTATATTTTATTTTAATTATGCTTTTGCTAGTGTAGTACCTAGTAGATATTCAGTGATATTAGAATGATACTTATAATATTCAGATCATACATATAATGAAGAATGAATATTGAAATTTAAAAAATATTGAAAAACTAATACATTTATTTTGAGTTTTTTTCTATATCAGAACTAACTAAGCTAGGGAAGACTAAATTTGTTTTAACAAAACTTAAATTGGTAGAAAATATATAAGTACATAAAATGTGGAAATTATATAAATATTTAATGATAGATAATTAACATCGATGATTTTAATATAATTTTGTTAGTATTTAGTAGTATGTATTACCATACCAATATAAAAGTAATTGTTGGCTAATGATCTAGTTGTTGAAGTCTTTCTTTCATCATCATCAAAAAAAAAAAAATTATATTAAATATTATATAATAACCTAATATTTTAATAATAATAAATGTATTGGATTAAAAAATATATAACCTAACTAATATACACATTAGAATAAATTTAAATCATAATTATTATAGTTTATTTTAGTATTTGTTTTCAAAACTAAATTATTTAGTTTAATGTCTTTTTAACTTTTAACAATATGTACTTAATTATTATATTCATTAATAAGTAGTATGTATATATACTACTATAAGTTAGAAAGAAACCTACTAAATCAATTTAACCATTTAAAAATAAGAGTATAAATAATACAGATTTTAATAATATGAATAAGCAATGTAAATAAAATACAAAATATACAAATATATAGAAATTACAAATTTTAAGGTTAAAATGTATAAAATACTTCATAAAAACAAATCTGCTAATATTTAGTGAAAAAAGATTTAAAATGTACCTATTACTATATAATTAATTACTTAAATTTTAAACTATTCAAGAATAAATTTTTTGAATATTTTGTATGTATTTAAAAATGTAACTGAAAATTTAATTGAAACATTATAATTAAAAGTGACATGATTACATTACATTTATATTTTCTATTCAGATCTTACAGATCTTAGCATACCACACACTCAATAATAATTTTATAATTAAACTATAGGATATTTTCAAGATTAAAATACAGCTCCTAAGTATTGTATATTTTTATCATAAGGGCAATTTGTAGATGGTTTATTGCTGTTTCTTCTAAAAGGATCACAATCAACCAATGACAATGTTTTGTCAAAACATACACGCACTTCATCAATATAAGGTGTGTTGGTACCCTAAACAAATTATTATTTAAATTATTATTTGTCATCATAAATTTTAAATATAAAACATACACTTTCATAAAAACAATCGATATGTGGGTTTTTACCCAATCCAGTTCTTAAGGTATGCCAAATTTGATTAACTGGATAACTGCCATTGGGCTTAATGCCTCCTTGTTCCAATATATCGCTTAGTACATATTGCTTGGACCAATCTAACCCTTGTTTAAAATATTTATATTCTGAATCTAAAGCTGATAGTGATTTAGCACAAGTTCCATGTTTTATCCATTCATGTTTCCACAGATCGCCTTCTCGTTTCTTTGACCATGTCTTTGACCCTTTTATTTCTGTCCAACGATTGTGTAATTCTGGAATAATGGGATCTAAAGAATTTAAACTAAACGCTGTTTGATTGTTACAATAAGCTGGACCAAAGCTTCCAATCTTCGATGGCCTAAAATTAAACAAGAGAAAAGTTTACAAAACCTTTTGTACTTTCAATTAAATAGATATATTATATAAATACCAAATTCCATGTATTGTCCACTGATTGCGATTGGCTGGTAAGTTGCATACATGAGTATCTGAATTAACAGTCCAGGTATGACAAAAAGTATATGGCCATGATTGAGAAAATACCAATATATCCCATTCTTTGCTAAATCCACATAACAAAAATAATATAAAAATATTTATTATTATAATAAATAAAGTTGTTTTTTTTTTTAATAGATCATAGACTTCGTGATTATAATATAATATGTAAGAATATTAAAGAGAAAAAACCAACTATTCCATTCACCAAAAAAACAAAAAAAAAATTGAATTCAAACTAGTAGCGATTCATTTAATAACAAAAAAATTTGTTTTGATCTATATCATATAACAGTATATGCGATTTTCTCAACAAATATGCAATACGTTTGAAACTTAAATATTATAACTAAACAATTGTCAATTTTACATCTCATACTATAACACTAAGCACTATGATAGATATGTATGCACTTAATTGAATTTAAACATACAATCATTATTTTCAATAAATTATTCAGGTACATTTATATTTTTTTATATAGCCACTGTTGTACTAACATAATAAATTAAATATTAGAAAAAGTGATTAGTGATAACATAGGCATATAAATAAACTGTTCATGTATTTATATACTGTATACAATACTGCATAATTTTAAATATTGCATATTCTTCATCTTAAATAGGTAACAAAATATAACTTTATTAAGGGGATTGGAAGCGGCGATTTTCTGTCTTTGTCTAACACACGTATAATATAGAATTATAGACGTATTCCATGTCCAATTAACCAATTGATTTAATGAAGCGATAAGAATTTTGAAAACAGATATGAATTTGTTGTCAAGTCTACTTTTGATCAACTATCTCACATTTTTGATACTATCCTCTAAAATGCTAAAAACGATATATTAAATAAAAAAATTTAAAATTTACTTATTTCAATTTTTAGAGAAGTTTAAATCAAAAAATCAAAAACATGGGAAAGTCAATCTAAAGTAGACTTGATGACAAATTCATATCTGTTTTCATAATTCTTATCGTTTCATTTTATCAATCAATACATTGGACATAGAATATGCCTATAATCCTATGTTGCACATGTGTTAGACAAAGACAGAAAATCGTCACTTCCAATCCCCTTAAAGTATTATTTTATAGTTTCATTGTTATAGGTGTTTTTTTATCAAAAATAATTGTAAAAACTTGAATGTAAATTTAAATATTTACCATTAATTTTTTTTTTTTTTTTTTAATACCTTTATATGCAGGCCACAAATCCTGTCTGGAATTTATTAATTTTTCAGGCCAATCAATTGATAAATTTGGCAATATTATATTGGAGTTTAAATGCACAGATTAACAGATGTATATCTTGGATAATCAAAATTATAGTATTGTATATAGTGAATAGTATTCATCATAATTCATGAATAATGTTCAATTCAATTCAGTAAATTATACATTGTTAATTACTGTCATATAGTATTTATATTATATATTATAATAATTATTATGTTCTGTGCTTTAACCCTTGAGAGCATTTGCATTAATAGATAAACAACAACCATATATTACATTTTAATAATAATCAGTCTTAGATTAAAGTTAACATACATATTTATATTTCCATGATTGAATAGTACTATATAATTAATAGACAAATTGACAAATTAAACTAGAATCTTTTATTTCATAAAAATAATATCCTTTAATTATAATACTATAATGTATACAAGGAATTAGGAAAGATAGGCATTGAAATAAATTGAAGACTTATTTAAATCTAGAATTCAGAATCTATAATTAAAATTATAAATAAGCAATGATAGGTAATTACTTTCAAATTAATATTACTACACTATCCTATACCAAAATAAGCAAAGCAAGAATAGTAATTTCTAAAAAGATTTTAATTAAAAATAAAATAAGATAGTGCATGCCCAACACCAGGTGGTCTATGTACCCTGCCTAACTTTTTATTTATTATTGAAAATTTGAAAATAATTTGGCCTATTTTGGAATTTGGTAATAAATACCAATTATATTTGATGTTCAATAATGTAGCTGAGTTTTTATAATATTTATTTAATTATTACCTTTATTAATGTTCCCGCAGTACACATATTCTAATAGAAAATACTAAAATAATTTTAATATTGATTAAAACGTCAAGTTTTCAAAAAATGTTAGTTATTTTTAGTGAGTTAATTGTTAATTAATAAAAAATAAAAATGATGTACCGTTGTATATAAGGGAACGAATTTGATCTATTTAGATTATGATTATATGAAGTATTTGTGCGAGGCTGATATGATTTTGATCTGTCAAAGTGATGAGGCCTTTTAGTTATCCACTCATTTGAGTGATCAAATACTTTTCGTTTTAACCTGTACAACAGCTTTGAGTGCCTGAAAAAATTGTACTTTGGAAAGTTGTCTATTTTAATTTTTTATCACCATGCGATTAGTAGCATTATAATATATAAAGATGGTGTTAATTTTAACTAAATCAAAAAATATGAAATAAAAATAAGCAAATTATTAGTTAATAAATAGAACTGGAATTTACTCATCAACAGTAGAATTAAAGTTTGTAAGATTAATGTCTGTAGAAGTAGAGTTGGAGTCTGTAGTATTAGCATTAGTAGAAATATTCTGTTCTGGAACATAGTCTAAATACAATATAGGTTTCTTCGTATCACAGTTGGTTAATGTATGAGGCTTCTTTATTGACCCCCGCCGAGGTTTCATAATGCCATCACAATCAATTGGTTTTAAACTTTTATCAAAACATATCCTTATTTCAGCCAACATTTGTTCTTTTGTATCCTTTAAAAAATAATCATTCTCATATTATTTTAATTTTCTATTAAAATTATTTGTGATTATAAATTAGTAAATTACTATGAGTATTATTTTTATACATTTAAACTAAAAACTTACATGTTTAGTAACACACTCAACCCATGCATTTGTTTTCAAAACCGACTTCACAGCTTTCCAATAATCAGCTACATTTAATGTACTATTTATTTTTATATTACTTTTGTTTAAAACATCCCTCATATTATAATTTTCAGACCATTCAATGCCTTGAAAGAAGTATTTAAATTCTGAATCCAAGGCTGGCAGTACTACAGCACATGTACCATGTTTTTCCCATTCATGAAACCAAATACTTTGTTTTTTGTGCGATGTCATTGTGCTTGAAGAATTTCCTTCCGTAGCATTACTAGGTGGAATCTCTATATCAGGCCAATATTGATTTAATTTATCCTTTATACCATAAATAGAATTAGGGTTAAACACCAACGATTTATTACAAAATTGCGGGCCTTCTGTACCATATTTTGTAGGCCTAAATAAAAAATATGAAAATTTTTCAAATGATTAAATAATTGAATTTTAAACATTTATTATAGGGCAAAATGTATTGATTCTAAGATGTCTTTATTTTGTGCAATTTTAAATACTAGGAAAAACTACTAATTACTGTAGGAAAATGTGCAGCTAACTAAAATAGAAGCTATGTTGACAATATATTTATTTTATATGCAACATTAAATTATTGTCATTGCTTTCAGTCATGAGCATTATATTCAGTCATTAAGCAGACAAGATCCAAATAGTTGAAATTATAAGTCTAATGAAGTCCAACTGTAATTCAATTTAAATTTTAAATATGTTCAATATATTTTTTTCCAAATGTGTTTTAATAAAACTGAAAAGAAAGAAAATCTGCTCGACTTTTTATTGATTTAAGATGTATTTAATAATGTTTCATAATTCAAGGTGAATATTAAGTTTTGTTCTGAATATTTTTTATATTATCTATAAACAACTAAACAAGAAAGTAATTGTATGGTGATAGTAATAATATGCCAATTATGAAATGAGAAACTTCTTATTATACACTAATTTGTTTTATCTTTATCTTTGGTCTTTAATTAGACCAAATTATACAGCTATCTAAATACTCATTTCTTATGAATATAAGTAAATTTAATGTATTTTGCTCTTTAGAAATTAACTAATAGCTGGGATGTATACAGGGAGGGGGGTGTTTTGAGTGTTTCCCAAAATATTTGGTTCTTGTAATAAAAATTTAATTAAAATAATTAATATGATTAGAATAAAAATAATTAAACAGGATTTATAAATAAAATAAAAGTATATCTATTTTATGTATATTAATGTGATGGGTACAAAAGAATTTGAAAAAAAAAGTTCTACTTTTCAATAATTGATTTTCCAAAACCACCTACAACATTTTTTCTGCGTATGTCGCTGACAGATTTTTTGGATCTGATTTACATTTAATGTTTCTAATGTTTAAATAAATTTATTTGATTTATGAAGTTTAAATGAAATTATATGTAGACTTGTACACTTAACAGAGTGGACTTACACATCCACTTAACCATTTGTCTAGTATCATAAAAGTATAAGGCTAGGAACGCGGGCATTATTTTAATGCATGACATTTATACCATGCTGTAATTTTATGGCGCGTTTTGTTAAAATACATTAAAATGAATAGAGCACAACACATGAGTGTTGCGCTATAAAATATCACGAGATATTTCAAAAACAATCGCGTGCATCATGACTTAACTCCATGGTAAAATAACACTCATGTGTTCCCAGCCTAAAAGTAATATATTTCTCAAATACTAGAAATAAAAAATAGAAACTATACAAACCAAATGCCATGAACTGTCCAAATACTCTTGTCAGATGGTAAATTACATGTGTGTGAAGGATTTTGACTTTTCCATGAATAACATAATGTGTTTGGCCATGTTTGTGTGAATATAAGAATGTCCCAACTATGAGGATCTTTTGGAGGGCGTGGAGTTTTCATATTCAATCTATAAAATAAACAAGATAATTCAAATACCTATACAATATTTATAATTAATTTTATGTTTATTTACCCCAAATACAATGTACCAAGACCAAATGTCACTATGACTGCTGAGAGCAGCGCTGTCCTCTTACTCATCCCCATTTTGAGAAACTAAAATAAAAAAAATAATAAATTTTTTAAAAACATACGGACAATTTAAATCTACAACATATTTTTATTAAAATATTTCGTTTATCATGAAGATATGTTATTAAATACATAATAATTATACTTACACTTAATGACTGTCCTTCAAACAGATGGATTCATAGTAACAACAATGTACCGATAAAGCAAAACAATTAAATGAAAGTACTGAACCTAGAATAATTGAAATAATTGAGCGTCGAAATATTTAAATAATAATTATTAAATTGCAAAAAAAAAATGTCATGGTTCATCAAAATAAAATACTCATTGGCAAAACTTACAGCTCACTCGATATCAATAATAAATTTTCATTTGTTACAATTCGATACAAAACCGCGAATTGCAAAATTGCGTGACGGACCAGTACTTACTTATATTATAATCAATGGTAAACTACTAAACTGCCAACTGGTAGAACAGTATCATCCACCATTACGATTAATTAATAATTAATAGTAAATACTAAATACTTACTCTTACTCCTGACGGCCGATACGCACGTTACAATATCAAGAACACTAAAGACTGAACAGCAAACAGCTGCTGCTTACAGCTTAACGCTTAACATCATACCATTCATACCATAGAATCACAATTAAATAGAACGTTCAATTCATTGACACAATAATATTATTATAGGTAGGTATTATGTCTATGGTTCAATTACCAAAATCTACCTCTGCGCTCTCTACCCGTGAAAATTATGTTGTATTAGAATATCACATGACTATTTGAGAGTTGAGAG
>VUJU01002056.1:0-43522 GCA_009835225.1 Aphis craccivora | reverse complement strand
ATTTTAATACTGATTCAGTTGGCGATAAGTCAAGTAAGTGTGTGTTGTATATAAATCTTTAATCCATTTTTAACATATTTAAATAATTAATTAAAATTTATTAAAAAAATATATATATATTTTATTAATTGCAATTTGTCTTTAAATTAATCTAATTCAAAATTTTTATTTGTTATCAGTACAAATTGATGATTTTCACAAAGAGATTACAATTTCTAAAACCGATGATCAATTGATGTTGAATGATCAACAAGATTCAGTTAATTTTAATACTGATTCAGTTGGCGATAAGTCAAGTAAGTGTGTGTTGTATATAAATCTTTAATCCATTTTTAACATATTTAAATAATTAATTAAAATTTATTAAAAATATATATATATATATTTTATTAATTGCCATTTGTCTTTAAATTAAATTAATTTTACATTTTTATTCATTACTAACCAACTACTTCAAAATTTTTATTTGTTATCAGTAAATATTGATGACTTTTGTGAAGAGATTACAATTTCTAAAGCCGAGGATCGATTAATGTTTGATGATCAACAAGATTCAGTTAATTTTAATACTGATTCAGTTGGCGATAAGTCAAGTAAGTGTGTTGTATATAAATCCTTAATCCCTTTAAAGCATATTTAAATAAATAGTTAATTAACAAATTATATATTTTTTTTATTAATTGCCATTTGTCTTTAAATTTTTACATATTTTTTAATTTTTTTCATATATTTCTTTGTTTTCAAATTTAATTTGATTCTATGTAAGCTATAATTTAAACTTTTATTTTATTTACCTAGTAGGTTATGAATTGAAGAATTCTTCAAATGAAATAGGAAATACAAATTTAATTTTAAAAGATGTGCCACAAAATGGAACAAATTTAGATGTTACTGAAAATAATGCTTTATTTAGTAATATATCTTAAATAAAATATTTATTTTAATTATTTTATTTTAAGCAGAAACTAATTACTTTGAAGAGGCTGCGACATCTAATTATAACGAACAATTAAGGTTTGATGATCAACCAAATTCAAATCATACTGATTGTAATGATCCAAGTAAGTAACTTTTAAATAGTTAGGTTAGGTCCTTTTGGCTTCCTTATAATTCCCATTTTATATGTTTAATGAAAAGTTTTATGTTTTTATTTTGTATTATAAAAAGTATTAAATTATGATTTATAATTTCAATAGTATTACCTAATTTAGAATGTAATCTAACTATATATTCCAAAAATTACCTGTTATTATATTTTTAAAGAGTAAGTCTTTTATAATTTATTCATCATAATGTCAATATTAATATTTTACATTCATGTGCATATGTTAATGTACCATACTAATTTTATCTAATAGCAAAGTAGTTATACTTGTAGAAACAATAGATATAGTAATAGGTTATGTGTATCCACAAAATGTATTGTATACTACTTCACCCTTTAACTTAAAATGCTCATTAATTAAAATAATTTGTTTAAATATTTGAATACATACATATTTTTATATTTTATATTTATATACCTATTTTTTAAATATGCTTTTTTTTAAAAAAATGAATCTATTTTATTGGATATTAAAAAAAGACATTTAAATTAGTTTTTTTAAAAAAATGATGTTTTATTTACTAAAATTTATACTAGTTATTTAAAAATCACATAAATTGATTGAGCTAATGAGCGTTTTTTGTTAGTAGAATTATTATATGATGTAAAAAACAGTACTAATTAAATGTATACATATATTTTAAACTTTGAAAAATGACATATATTTGCACTAAATATTTCATTTTTCCGAATATAAATTATTATTATTTTTTTTATTTACACTCAAAATTATGGTTATCTTCTGATAGTAATGTTATATAAAATTATGTTCCATAAAAGTTCACTTTAAGTTGTATTTGCATAGATATCCTTAGTTAAATTGTTGACCTAGCTTCAAAAAAATGATGCTTCTATGAGGGCCCATATATTATATATTAGTATATGTCTTAAATTTAACTATTAGTAATCTTGTATAATATAGTTTAGATGGATTTTTTTTTATAAATTAGTTTAATTATATAAAAATTCTCAATGTCTTCATTTCAAAGCAGTATAAAATATTGTGGTCTCCTGACTACTCCAAACTAGACTATAATTTCATTTTTGTCTATAACGTTTTGTAAGCAATAAATAATATAAAAACTTTATTTTACACTATAACTTAACTAGAACAGACGAAGGTTATAAATATAGCTTATAAATTTAAGAAGCAGTATTACAATTTACATTTTATTTATTAATATCTAGGTGGTAATGATCAACCCGAAGAAGTTACAACTGGAAAATTTAAGCAACATATAAGAATGGATTTTCAAAGTTTTATCAACTCAATAGATTTTCCATCTTTAAAACTATGTAAGTAATTTTTTAATATTAATAGTTCATTTTTGAACTTTCATAAATTGATTATATACACCTGATATATTCTGAACAATATAAACTATAATTATTTATTAAATAAATTATATTGATATATTTAATTTAATTTAAAAAATTAGAATATATTGGTTACGTTATTAAAAATTCAAATTTTCTAAAAAAAGTGATATAATCTTAATAGTTTGAAATATCGGTTTTCTTAGGTTATAATTAATAAATAGTAATTACATTAAAATTAATAATTTAATCATCACACATAATAATTATGTTTGATTAGATCCACTTGATGTAAAGTATCTTAATAAAGAACTATATTAAGTTTCTAATTTAAAAGCTGTAGATATTTAACATACAAATATTAATATCAGATAATATTATATACTCTACATTTTCTGTTACCCTTATGATGTTTGAATAATTGTTATTGCAGAATATAATTATAGTGATATGCATCATTATTATTAAATTTAAAGATTACTAAGCATTCATAAGTGAAATGTATTTTAGATGCTCGTGGAACTTGTACTTAAATTGTTGATCTTATTTTTACACATTTTATTTTAAATATATTAAAATAAAATTCAAATGTACTAAGTCAAAGTAAATAGTTTTTAATTTTCTATGATTAATATGCTAATGAAACACAAATTTATTCATTTTCTATATTTGAATGAAGTTTTTTTACGGCAGTCTAATTATATTATTTGTTGAGCTTTCAGTAAAAGTTAATACTAATAACAATTATTCAAACGAATATTTTTTCAGTTATTTAAAAAAAAAATATATGATTTTGTTTTTTCAAAACGAAAATAAAGTAGTTTTTACTTTATTACTATTTTATTGCTATTTTTTTTATATAAATGTTTGAAGTGTAACAAAAAGGTAAAGGCCTTGGATCTTAAGATTTTTTTTTATGTTTATGGATACAATTTGTTGAGCTTCTTAACCTACAAAACCTATTTTGTTTATTGACATTACCTTGGATTTCAATTTAAAGTAATAATAGAAAATCAAAGAATACTACACTAATAAATTACACGCCAGCCATTATCAATGTAATTTAATTGTATTTCTTTCAATTTTAATATACATCTACATATATTTGTTTTAAATTTGTTAAAAAATTTACGAAAACCTTGAAAATTTAAAAGCTTTTGATTGCATACAATTTTTTTGTATTTATTTATTGATTTGCTACAAAGATATTAAGTCAATCATATCATTTGTGTCAAGCTTGATTTTAATTTTTGGGTTTTGTAGATAGGTTAGGTTACTCCCCACACCTAAATTTTGTAAAATCAAATTAGATTAATGAGTTTTAAGTTGGTTTAGGAAAAGTGAGCAGTCCTGTTAAAAAAGCTGTGACCAAAAGTATCGGCGAACTAAAAAGATCAAGAAATACTTGGTATAATGATGGTTTTAGAATTGCTGTAGATTAACGTAGTAAGGCGAGATACGACTTTATTAAAAACAACACTAAAGAAGTTTTCATAAGGGAACGGAAAAATTGCAAAAGCACCCTTCAAAGAGAAAAAAGAATTTTTTTATAAATTTACTACAAACTGCAGAGAGTATACAACGTAGAACTACAAACTATTTTAAATAGTTCAATCTGAAATTAAATGCAATTAGAGACCAAAGCGGTTAAATGTTAATGGAGCCAGAGTTAAAAGCTGAGAGATACAAAGGATATTTTGAAAAATTACTAAATGGTATGATGCCAGATCAATCAGTACTGCATACTGGATATAAAAGAGCGGAACCAGGTGTAGAAGATGTTAGTCTAGAAGAAGTGAAAATGTCAATATTCGGTCTGAAAATTGGAAAGCACCGGTACCGTTGATGTTTCAGCAGAACTTATAAAATACAGAGGTGAGGAACTGCATGTAGAAATCTATAAATTGTGACAACAAAATATAGGTAGAAGAACGAATACCTGATAGCTGGAATGATGCAATCATTATACTATTACACAAAAAAGGAGACAAAACAAAATGTGACAATTATTGAGGGATATCCCTTTGAACTCTGCGTACAAAGTCTTTGCTAGAGTGCTACTAAATCGCATTGTTTCTTTGCGGAGGATTGCATAGGATTCTACCAATGCGGCTTCCGGAAAGGACGTTCAACCACTGAACAACTATCCATAATTGGTCAAGTAATTGAGGAAAGGTACGAATACAGGCTGAACATGTGGCAACTATTTATAGATTTTAAAAATGCCTACGATAGTATTCATAGAAGGAGTTTCTACAATATTATGTATGAGTTTGGTTTCCCGAAAAAATTAGTAGCACTAACTAAAATGTGTATGTAAAATACGAAATACAGAGTGAGAACGCAAAATGTAACATCAGAAACTTTTACAATGGAAACCGGAATGAAGCAGAGGGACGCCCTGTCCTCAGTACTTTTAAATCGTGCCCTAACCTAGAGAATATAGTAAGGATACTACAGGACAATGAAGGTAGTTTATTAATTGTTCAAAACAAAATACGGCTCCTAGCTTTCGCGAACAATTTAGACATAATAGGTGATTTGCTTGCAGACACAATCAACGCGGCCAGAGTGATAGAAGAAGCAGCAAAGAAAATAGATCTTGAAATAAATCTCGAAGAAACAAAGATAAAGTAATTTATTGATAGTGGGGAAGACCCTCATGAGATGAAAAACTTAATCTATGAAAAACTTAGTGATTTCAAATATTTAGGAGCAACTTTAAGCTCAAAGAATGAAAGAAAATAAGTATTCGGATAAGAAAAGCCCAAAAAGCCTGTTACTCACTGACAAATTCTTAACATCCAAAATGATGTCTATAAAAACTAAAGTAAGACTGTATATGGCTGTTATAAGATTGACTCTCACATATGGCTGTGAAGCCTAGACGACCACCAAACATACAGGGAGAAACTTGAGGACTTTCGAGAACAGAGTCTGGAGGAAAATATGTGGGCCTATCATTGATCAAACCACGGGGAACTAGCGGAGGAGATATAACAATGAGTTTTATGATTTGATGGAACAACCATCAGTAACAAGCTTTATTAAGAGCCAACGAATACAATGGTTAGTTCATATAATGAGAAGGGGGGAAAACGAATCAGTTAGAGTAGCATTGAAGTGGAAACCACAAGGGAAAAGACCCAGAGGTAGAAGACCTAAGAAAATATGACTCGACGTGGTGGAAGACGACTTAGAAACCCTTGGAATTGTGGATTGGAGAGAAGGTTAGAGAGTAGTACAAGATACGAGTTAAGTAGCGAAGTGTACTGTGTAGTAATGGCGGCAAAAACTAAATGAGTAGGTAGGCCAATATAATAATAAGAAGAAAGCTTTTGGTTTATAGCAGTTTTGGATATAGACAGATTTTTGATTGTTTCCTATAAATGGAAAGAGTGCTCTTCACTTGGTATTTAGTGCGAGCCGTTTCTGTTTAATATTTTCAGCCCAGGTAAGTCTTTTTTCTGTCTAGTGCAGTGTTTCTTCAACTTCTTTATCCAGTGGAACCCTTTTTTGTGTTCACTTTTATCGGGGAACCTATACGTTAAAAAAAAAAAAAATGTTAACTATTTTTATTAAGCTTTCAACAATAAGTTCGATATTTATAGAACCCCCTACTCTGATTCAATAGTTTTAATGCATAAAGCATTTTTCTCTGCCAGCCACTCTTAATTTTTAGTTAGATTTTTTAAAGTAATTTTCTTGAAAATTTGAAAAAAGCGCTCAAGTTCCCTGGAACCCTAAAGTGATTTTTGCGGAACTCCAGGGTTCCGCGAAACACAGTTTAAGAAACACTGGTCTAGTGTAAGTATTTTACATTTGAGAAAGATGGGATGATTTAATTATTTAAATATATCGGAGGTATTATGCTTTTTTAGTTAGTAGTGAAAGTGATATGGGAAGATTTTTGGTTATTTATTTGTATTCTCCAATTGGAATACCAGTCTACTAGAGGATTTAAATTGTTATCTTTTAATTTTTGGCTGACAAGAAGTGCATTTTTGTCTGAAGTATATATGCATTTGTCGTCAGTGAAGTCGGTTACAGATGCATAAGCTGTGATTGGTTGATCAGGTGTGTATATATTGATCAATATAGAGGTAGTGATGGCGTCTTGGGTACACCAGCTTAGATTAAAGCTAAATTTGAAATTTATAATCAACTTTTGTGGCAAAAAATTGTGTTCAGTATATGAAATAAAAAAAATAAAATAATTTTTAGTTTATATACTAGACCAGATTGTTAAATTATGTCAATAGCTTGGACAACATCGAGTAGAATAACATAAAAGTATAAAGTATTATTTATTTTCCAAAGAGTAGGCAATCGAATCGGTTGGGTGGTGAATTTGGTGGATAGTACTGTGTATTTTGGTAACTGAATTGCGCCTGGGAATGATTTGCTTATCGTTAATGACTTTGGATACGCGTTTTAAAATAATTTTTCACTATTTTGCAAAAAATATTGGCAAGCTTATTGGGCTAAAGAAGACTGAGTATCAGGTGGTTGATCAGGTTTAAGAATTAAAACTATAATTGATATTTAGCATTGAATAGCAATATGAAAGTCTTGAGACAGAGTTTAAAACGTGAGTTAAGTGAATTAATGCAGCTTTTGGTAATTGACAAGCCACTTCGGCTGTGATGAGATCTATCCCTAGTGGTTTTTTTTTATGAGAAGGAATTAATTAAATATTGGACCATACCCGGAGAAAAATGTTTGGGAGTAATATAAAAGTGATAAGGCTGAGGGAAGTAAGTCTTCAATTGTTTTTGTTAAGGTATCGTGTACAATGTGTTGGTAGGTGCTTGAAGACTTCTAAAAGATGAGAACAAAATAGTTAATGTTTTTTTCTGACTAACACATGTACCATCAGTGTTTTTAAAGGAATTCAGGGGTGGGTTTTTGTTTTAAGAAATTGCGCGTTGCACTTATTATGCAAGTTATCTTTTTTGGTGAAATCCAGATTCCAGATATTAACGGATTCGGTTCTTAGTTGTTGTATGATACGTTTAAGGGACAAAGTTAGTTTATTGGGATTATTTTTGTTGAATTGAAGTTTTGTTCGTTGCTATCATGTTCTGGCTGGTTTCTTTTGGGTTATTAGTTCACAGACAGGGGTTGAAAAGAAGGTTGGTTATTATTCTTTTCGGTCGAATAATAAAGTTCCAAGTGGCTGACTAGATGGTTTCATTAAGATTTATTACGGCGTCATCAATATCACTTGGACTTTTCAAACTTATGTTAAATAAATTTAAGTTCTTTGATTAAGTATGTCGTGCAATTTTTCCCAATTCATTGCACCATTTATCAGTGATGGGTTACTAGGTTTAAAATAGGGTAAAGCAAAAAGGATTATAAAGTGGTTTGGCATGGGTCTAATAAGTTTTATTTTAGGTGATTTATGTTTGGTGGATTTCTAACTACAAATATATCAAGAATATGACCAAGGCCAGTATGTTGGATTAGGAGGTGCTAGAATAGCTAATTATTTATTATTTATTGCTTTTAATGGAAATTTTCCTTTTGGGTTAGTTGTATGGCAGCCCCATAATTGGTGTTTGGTTTTCAAGTCACCACTTATGATAAATTATTAACCGATAGAGTTAAAAAAGTTTTCAAATTGTGTTTAGGTAATTTTATATTTAGGCTGGCAATATTATATCGTCACTATAGTTATTGTCACATGATGTAATTTAATGCTTATAACTAATAAGAAAGTATTCTTTTATATTGTGAAGAGGTCTGAATTGTATGGGTGATCATATAAGAAACGCTACACTTAGTGCGTGCTGGATAAAATTGTGTAGATAGAAGAAGAATATTTTCTTGTTCTTGAAACTTTTAGGACTAACCTAACCTAACCATCGATTTGAAAACCCTATTACGTCCATGCGAAACGTCATGTTATTTTAGATAACTTATAATTAAAATTATTTTAATTTCTTTTAAAGCATTTTTTTTAATTTTTCTGATCAGTTAACTATTTTTAAATTATTCTCAAAAATAAACATTATTTCATTTTTCCTTACTTAATATAAATATTTATTGTTATTTTATTCATTCAGTTTCATCATTTTCATCTTTACAACATTCTCCTCATCTAATTATTCGATAACATTGAACTTAGTTTTTGAATATTACAATTATATATGTATATATATAATACATATACCTTTTTAGGTTGTTGTATTGGTTCAATTTTTAAGTTTATTAATATAAATTCTAGTCTTATCAAATCAATTAATATCAAATATTGTTTGACAGGTGACCTGATGCGTTTAAATTTTAGTCGAAGAAATACTGAAAATGGTAAGTATCATTGTTGTAATATTTATAATTTTTATATTAATAAATAAATAATATTATTTATGGGGATTTGTGATTGAATTATTTATTTAAGATTTATTGTGTTTTCAATTAGAAATTTATTTTTAAGCTATAGCTTTGAAATAGTGAAATTTTTTTTCCCAATTACTTCAAAGAAACGTTTAATTTTCAATAAGTAAATCTAAATGAATATATATACATTACTAGCTGAATCACCCATTGTTACTAAGTTAAAGTTGATTGATTTAGTATTATCAGGTCGGTGGCAGTGGAGGTGACATGGAAGGAGTAATTTGGATGGCCACGTCTAGTCACCACGGCATGCCGTACTGTGAATCTCACCCACCGTTAAAAACTATTTTATGCTCTTTTTACCCTTTAAATTGCGAATTTTGAAAAATTGTTTCTTGGTGCACATATGCATTAGTAATAAGTAAAATTCTGAAAATTTCAAATAAATCAGTTCAGTAGTTTTGGCTGCATGTTGATTTTACCCTTCATATATATTATATAAAGGTACATATTTGCTTTGAATATGATATCAATTGATCAATTAACTTCTGTGATTAATTATTGACTTATAAATTATGTTCAAAATCATAAGAAAGTATTTTAATTTGTAACTAATCTTATAAAATAAATTTAATGAAAATAATACTAATAATTATTTGATAGTTATTATTAAAGTTATAGGTTTTTTCCTTCAAACACATAGATTTCCAATATATAATAATAGAATAATAATCGGTATTCCAGTAAACCTTCTAAATTGCCTTAATTTTTTTAATTGGATACTTTATAAATCGTTGAAATTTATCATAGACAACTAAGTTAAGTGTACCAGGCGTATAAATCATTTTAATAATTCATGTTATGAATTTAATATAAGTATTTAAAATGTCATGCAAGTCAAGTCTTATGTTCTTAGTAGAAAGATTCATAATTAAATTAGAAGTAATCAATATTGTTACTTAGGTATTTCACTTTCTATTAAATAACTTCCTAATACATTTAACTTAGATAAATACATTTAAAATTAAAAAATATTTTTTTTTTAAATCGTTAACTTAAAAACACATTTTAATTTAGATATTATATTTTTGTTATTTGAATAAATTATAAAATAAATTGTGTACCTTTTTATAAAATAAGGATTTTATCCTGTTATTGAAATTTTTAAAAACAAATACATTTTCATTTAGACATATTTCATTTGTTTTATGAATATAGGACCCAACTTAAATGTTTCTATAAAACAGGACACTTTTAATGAATCTTGTAATTATCTTGATTGTAATCATGTTGATAATAATCAAGGTTAGTTTGAATATTTAATTTGAAATTTTATTTAACTTAATTATATGAAGATAAAAAGTAAATATTTTTTATTTTGTATAAATAATAAAAAAATCAGTTAAAAATTAATTCGTATTAAATCAGCAGATAATTTAACTTCCTCGCACCTTTTAAAAATCTTCACATGCTGGACGCATACTATTTTGTTGATGTTATATCATAAATATCTTTTATAACATATTAATGATATTATATACAATATGTATATATATATTTTTAAATTAATTAGTTAAAATATTAATAGGGCATTTTTTAATTAAAAATGAATTATTAGAAAATAAAATCACATATTCTATTTACAGTATTAATAATTTTTTTAAGGTACAACAAATAGCAAAAAATAATATTTTTATTTCTTTATTACATGTTTATCTCACAAATTATAATATTACATTTTTTTCACAATACTTTTCTACCATCATTGAAATTATTTATGAATTCAGTATACTTAATCATAAATATAAAAATATTATCTTAATCAGCGGTATACATGGCGATCGCTGTTACTCGTTGCGGTCAACAACTGGTGACCAATCATTATAAACTTGATCTCGCCTAGGGTCAGATATTTCTGGCGGCTCAGTATGCATGCATGAAATTAGTCATTGTTAAGAATGGAGTATCTTAAACATTATACACATTTCAGAATTTTTTTTTTCAGAACCTTTCTTAAGTCTTTTAAAACATCAGAAAAAATATGTTTCTACTGTTTTACATTTTACATATTCTCCCCCTTTTTTATATCATTTTTTATTTCTTACTCGAAGAAGAATATTTTTTGGTTTACTTTTACTTATATAAAAAGAATTTTGGACTAATAGTCTATGTGCTATAATTATTATTTAAATTATACAATGAGGTAAGTAGAATAGGGTAACCTTAGCCTTAGGTACCCTATAAAATCTGTACAATCCGTGTATCTAAACTTAAAATACTTATAGTTATAAGTTATAATTAATAAACTACTTGTCCAAAATTTGATTTTCATAAACTTAAATACTCTTGGAATGATATTTTGCTTAGGAATATAATAATGTATATATTTATTCAAAGAAGTTAAAAATAATAACGATAATAGTAAAAAATAAAATGTTTTGTAATGACTGATTATGTTAAAGAATTATTCCAAATATGTATATTTGTGTTTTCTGTTTTAAATCTATATATCCAAATAGCAGTGGATTTAATAGTAATTTAGTCGATAAATGTTAGGAAGCTTCCACTAATATTTTATTTTGGGGTCCCATTTATTAACATCGAAAAAGTTTTGTTATTAATTTAATATCATAATAATTATGATACTAATTAAATTATGAATTATTCATGACTAACACATAAGTGTTCCATAAAACTTCTCTTATATTTTTCTGACTATTTCAATTTTAAATCCACCACTGATGTTGACATTTTATACAGGCATAGGAAATTATTTTTTCTTCAATTGTATGACAAAATCATTAATTTTAATTTTTAATGTAAATTTTATTTATTTTTTATTGATGTGTATTAATATACTTTTTAGATAGTGGAGGAAATGGTTTATCTGAATCAGAGATCAATGAGCTACGTAGAAAATTGATTTTCTATCTTGCAGAAAAATCTAGGTTAAGAAACGCAGATAATTTGAACGGTAATCCAAGTTACATAATATATTGATATTTTTAAATTAATTTATATCAATAATTATTATATTCATTTTTGAATTGTTGTCAAAACTTTTTATTAAAACTGTTAAATTCTAAGAGTTATTTCTCACATTTCATTTAGGTTAAAGCTTATACTTAAAGTTTCCGGTAAAACTTTAAAATATTTCTTTATTATGGAGTGATTTATCAGAAAAATAGACTAAGTGAAAATATCATATTCTCTGTTGACTTTGTGAACTTTATATATAATGATGTTGAACGTTTTAAAACTAGAATAGATTTAGATACTTTTAATTGCCATGAAAATATTATTAAAAAGAAAAAGGAAATTTAAGAGCGGTACTTGGCGGCCAACTTCTGCATATGAACATGGCTTTGCCTCGCTATTTGACGTACCTCCCGGTACTCGTTCTTATTCCAAATAGAGTATAGTTAAAAGTTATCATTAAATAAACTCTTATAATGTATTTTATATTTATTAAATTATGTATACAATATACATTATACAATAGATACAATATTTCATACATTAATTGTCAAATAAAATAGTCAACAATTTATTGTTGTTACAATAAGACTTATTTTCCATAAAAAAGTGTTTGAACTTGTATAAAGTATGGACTTTGCTTGATTAAATTACAAATACAAAATATTACTTTGAACTCAATTTAATAATTAGGATTTTGGTTTTTTTGATATTTTAATCTTAAAGAGAGTTTGGTATAACTTTAGAAGCACAGAAAATATTAAAATTTGAAAACCCCCATTATGTAAATTTGGTATTACACAGTTAATTATTAACATTGAACATATATCAAGTATATATGCATATTTTAGGTTTTTTTTTTTTGAAAAAACTAATTTTCATGTTAATTATATTTCGTATGTTTATAGAAGTTATTACTGATACCAAATTTGGAAATGATATAATAGTAGAAGGTACTATTAATTTTGAATGTGTCTTTAGACTGCCAAGTAAGTGATATTATATTTAATACAGATAAAATTAAATTAAGATCAATGAGAAGATTTAATCAACTAAATTTACATCTCATGATTTTCTGCTACATCATTCATTATTATTTTCATACATTTAATTAAAAAAATACAAGAAAATAATAAAAATTAAATTAAGAAATGATTTTTAAAATATTTAGGTTCTACGTTTAATGATAACCAGGTTAGGTTAGGTATAGATATCTATATATATATATATATATATATATATAAATTGAGTTTTCCAATTTTAATTTAAATTTTAATCACTAGGGTTCAAGATTTAGACATTTTTAATATTGCTTTTATTATAATGTTCGTTAAAATAATTTTTAATTTGTATTTTTTTTTTTAATAAATTTGAATTGCATTAAATTATTCAAATAAAAATATAAGATATTTAGAGAATTTTGAAGTATAAATTATTAATTTGTAAAAAGAGTGATTCCCAAACTTTTTATCTTTACCGCCCACTTGTAAAATAAAAATGACAGACCTCCCTCTAACATAAAAAAAATGTATTGGTACATAAGTACTCAATACAAAAATAATTAAGCTTGTAACTTTCATTGCCCACTTTGGGAAGCGTTGGTATAAACCTTAATTTTATTACTTTGATTTTTGTTTAGATTAAATACAAATTACTCACACAATGATATATTTATATTTCAGATCTTATATCAGATACAAATTGTAATTCATCGTTAATATTATCAACAACACCAACAATAATAACACAGTCAATCACTTCCGATAAAAATCACCATGATGTAACAGCTAATATAGGTAATGTATTTTTAGTTGAGTTAAATAAAATATGTACAATTTACTGTTGCTTGATCACCCCCAGGTTAGGCTAGGTCTCTTTCAACCTATTCAGAATTTGAATGGTTAGAAATACTTATACTGGAGTATCTCCAATGTGAATTAATGTGTCCAGTTGCCCTTCTATACTTAATGTATTCATATTAAGTTTTATTTTTTATTTTTGGAGAATTATTATATAAAATATAAGAACAAAAGAGAATATAAAAATCCTCATTACATTTTTATATATTCTATAAAACTAAAAACTTTTAATGTAATATATGTTTTGACTTCCTAAGATTTATAGATTTTAATGATTTTATATGGTCCTCTACTAAGGTTTAGATATTCAAAATTTAATTTGAGCACTATACCTATAAAAATCAATGTAATATCAAAACAAACCATAAAAGCTGTAATTCCAATTAAAATTAAATAAACATTAAATTAATAAATAATGTTTATTGTTATGATATTATTTATTGTTGGTTGAATTAAATTGAAAGCATATAAAACAACTAGATAGCGGAGTGTGTATTACATTCCCATAGGAAAGTTGAAGTCATGCGGCCATATGCCAACATGGCAATGTTTACAAAATAACTCAATGGATAAGATAGCTATATTGATAATAATACAAATAACGAATTTATTTTCATTATTAACATAGTTAATAATCATAGTATAAAATTTTGTAAACATTGCCCAGTTAGCATATGGCTGTTGACTTCAATTTTATCGTGCAGTCCGCTATCTAGTTATTTTATAAGTTTATGATTGAAAGTTCATTCTTTCATGGGAAGTAGGTACCAATTTCTAAATTTTAATTCATATAATTAACTTGGATTGTAAATTAATCATAATATTAATTGAAGTTCATTTTTAATTTATACATAATTGCATTTTAGATTTAATTTCTAAAGAAACCCATGTACTAAATAAGAGTTTATCTTCAAAAATAAGTGAACCATTAATACTAACAACTGATTTGTTGAAAATAAATACTAATAATTGTATCCAAAGTGACATTATTGAAGGTAGTAATCTATAATTTATTGATATTATAAAATTTTTATTTTTGATTATTTATTTGTTTATTTTTTCTTGTCTTTAAGCAAACATCAGTTGTAATGTTAATAAATTATTGAAAAAAAAAAAAAATAAATAAATAATTAGGGCTTTATTTATTTAACCTATATAATTTTATTTTTAGATTTGATCTCTACTGAGTGTTTAACTTCAAATGAAATTATTAATCACCTTAATCGTCTTGAAACTAATATTTCAACAGTATCAACAACTGAGTCAAATTCTATGACTTATGATAAACAAGAAGACAGAATAATAGAGGGTGAGATTTATTAATTTATACTGGGAATTATAATATTGTATTATGGGATTTTGTGGTTGACCTTCAACTAGCTATATTGAAATGCGTTTCCCAGTTATTTGACTCTTGATTTAGAATTATTTTTGTATATCGTTTTTTTTCTTTTTTAAATGCATTTTATCTACCTCATGTTATCATTTATTGGCAATCCATACATTGAACATAATTTAAATAATAGAATATTTAAATTTAATTGCTCATTTATAATAACTAAAAAACTTGTTGAATTGTTAGTCAATTTTTAATTTATAAATATTGTATTTAGATCTAATACCCGACATGAACCATTCATTAAATAGGAGTTTTTCTCCCAAAACAAGTGAACCATTAATAACCATTAATAATTATCTTCAATGTAACATAACTAAAGGTAGCAATTTTTTATTTATTGATGTTTTCAAAATGTTCAATTCTAATAATTTATGTTTAGTTTTGTTAACTTAAGTTTTAATGTTAAAAAATATTAATAAAAATAAATTGGGACCTTGTATTAATTTATTTAAAAAATTTTATTTTCAGGTTTTGCTTCTAATGATTTTTTAACTTCTAACGAAAGTATTAATCATCTTAAAACTAATGTTTTAACAATATCAACAACTGAGTTGGATATTAATGACCAAGAAGACACAATAAATGGTAAGGTTTATTGATATTTGGAATAAATGATATTTTCTTTATATTTCATATTAATTTATATTTTATATATAGTATTTGACACAGCTAAGAGGATTAATTCAAATGAAGTAGATGTTCATTTTATCACAGGTAATATTGATGCTGATTATGATCAAGGTTAGTAATCATAATATTCTTTTAATTGTATTTGTTAATATTTAATTCTTTATATTTGAAGGTCTCATTTATATTTGAACCTTTCTATTACAAATATGAATTTATACTAAGATTTTAATATTTATATTGTCTTTCTTTGTTTATTAGAAACCAACACTATATAATATTCATGTTTGTGATTTCAAAGTATTTAATTTTAATCGTGGACAATATATAAATCTAACATAAAATTTATAAAATTCAAAAAATATTTTATTTAAATGATTTTGTATAAAAGTGTTGTCATTAAATATTATTTATATAAATAATTGATTAATATGCAATTTTTATGGTGTTGTTTTATATATTATATACAGGGTGATTTTATATACAATGTCTGATAGATAATCACATTAGTTGTACTTTTGATTAATGATTTTTTTAATAATGTGCAGCAAAAATTTTTAATGATTGTTGTACAGTATTTGAAAAGTAAATAAAGCTCTAAATGTATATTGACTTGAAGTTCTGTTCAAGCTTTGAATTATTTTTATAATTGTGTTAAAACATTTTGTTTTAGATTTTACATCAAATGATAGTTTTATTTTAAACAATAGCAATGATTTTGATACTGAAAGTTCTTCAAGTTCGTCAATGTCAAAAAAGAAAATAATAAATAAAAAGAAAATTAAAGATCAAAAAAATAAATATATTGATGGTAGAGTTAATCTATTTATTGTTCTATTAAATATAATATTAATTTATAATGTTATATAGTAGAAGATCAAGCCTGGAGAGAAAAAACATCAATTATTGACTCAAAAAATAAGGATATTCTTAAAAAATACAAATCAACTAAGGGTAATTATTTGATTATTCATTCATACTTATTGATAGTAACTAAATTAATTTTTACATTTATTTATTACATAATTTATATGAGATAATTACTTTAATGAATCAAAAACCTTTGAAAAACTTAAAAAGCAAGTCTAATGATATATATAGATTCTGAAGATTATAATAAGTGTTCTCTCATCTTTTCAAAAATTTAAAAATTTAATACAGTTTAAACTAATGTGCTTTAATTTTTTTATGATACAAAACCATGCCTATATTTGATGTATATTTTCATACAACTATTAATCACTTTTTTCTAGAAATTAGCTCTAATGATAGTTTACCAAAGTAATAATATTAAAACTTCTAGTTTCTTATACTTATCAGTTTTAATCTTTCAATCAATTGAAAATCAAAAAATTAAAATCTTACTAAAATTAAAAAGAAAAAAAAATGTAAAATACTGATTATTACTTCATGTTTAAATATTAATGTTTTAAAGGAGAAGATAACATCCAGAAAGTAAAAACATTAACATCAACAAATAAGTCAAAAAATTATATTTATGAAAAAAACAAATCAACCCAAGGTAAAGATTATTGATATTGACTATGATACTGGTTTTAATTAAAATATTTATTATATATTTTATAGGTCTAGCAGTTAGTTACTTAAACCAATCAAAACTCTTTGAAAAACTTTTAAAAAGCAAACAAAAGGATCTATTTAAAAATTCTAATTCTGATGATAGTGATACGGTTGCTACGAATAATAAACAAGGTGTCTAATTTTAGTAATTTTAGTTTTTTAGTTATTTTGTTACAACTCAATGAAAGTTTTAGTTTTTATACTATTTAACATAAGTAAATAAGTGAGCTGTAATTTTTTGAATTTTAATTCTCAGATATAATTTTAAAAAATGTTTTATTTTTTGCATCATTTAAAATTAATGGTTCCATTTGTGTAGTGAATTACGTAATTCCTATTAAATATATACTTACTTCAGAAATAAATTGTGTAGTTTAATACAATATTGTATTTTGTTTTAGATCCTATTTCAAATGATAGTTTTGCATTTAATCAAATCGATGATTTTGAAACTGCGTTTTCTTCTAGTTCATCATTATCAACACACGTGTCTAAAAAACAAAATAAATTTAAAAATACTAAAAGTGAAAATGCTGATGGTACTATATAAATATACTTTATTATTATACTTATACTAATATATATTTTTTTCAAAGATCATATTCAAAGAGTAAAATCATGTTCAACAACTCCAATAATCAATTTAAATGTTCAAAATAAATATTATAAAAGTAAAGCAACTAAGGGTAATATATTTTTTTTTATGTTTATGATAATATTTAGTTTTACAATAATTTATTGTTTTAGAAGTTGATAATTTGAAAAAACCACATGTTTATGCAAAATATACTAAAAACAAATCTAAGGATGTGAAAATGAATGCTGATAAATATAATTCAAATGAGACAGACTATAACAAAGGTAAGCTTATAACAGTTATAACTTATGTTACCTTTACAACTAAAACTTAAAATTAAACTAAATGAATTTTACTTTTTTTTTTAATTTTGTTAAATATTTTTATTCCAGAAGTTACTTCGAATGAAAGTTTTATTTTAAATGAAAATAATCAATCTAAAGCTTCTCTCCTTCCTTTGTTGGGTTCATCAACATCTGCAAAACTGGCAAATAAAAAGAAGAAAATTAAAGAAAATAAAAATGAAATTACTGATGGTAGTTGTTTTAATTGATTATTATGATGTTATATGAATTAATAATTTTTTTTTAAAAAAATGTAATATTATTATAAATGGTTTTAGGAGAAGATAACTTTCAAAGATCAAAAGCATCAACTTCAATAACAAAGTCCAACAATAAGATAATTTATGATAAAAACGATAAATCAACTGAAGGTTATTTACTTAGGTTATTTTTGTTATTATCACTTACTTATAATATAATTTATAGGTTTACCAGTTAATTACCTTAAGCAATCTAAAGTTTATGAAAAACTATTGAAAGGAAAATTTAGGGATTCATTAAAATTAAATGACAAAAATAATGTTGGAGATGGTTATCAAGAAGGTGAGTCCCCTATGTATTTATTTATAACAGTAAAATTAAATATAACAGTTACATAAAGTTTTTTAAATTTCTAGGTTATTTAATTTATGTTTTGAAATAGTCCTGAATCTTAATTTTCTTGGATATTTTTTACTGAGAATCTTTAATGTACATTTTTATTTTAGGTTTCTTTAAAAATTATATTTTTAGTATCAAATTAAAACTTAATTATTCCATTTCCATGATTTTTTAAATTTCAGATTATAGGTCTACTGTTTCTTTTATTTTAGATCAAAAAAATCAACCAGAAATTTCTAGTTCTTCGGGTTTACCAATATCAAAAGAATCCAACAATAAGATACCCGAATACAATAAATTAACTAAGGGTTAGTATAATTTATTGATGTGGATGATATTACTTTTTTTTTTATTATTCTAGTATACAATGTATTATTTATAGATTTATCAGTTAATTATGAACATAAATCGAAAATGTATAAACAACTTCTTAACAATAAGTATAAGGCTGCAGTTACCAACAGTAAAGATGACTTAGTAGCTGATTATCAACAAAGTGAGTATCATTTTTTCTTCTCAATTTAATAAAATAAAAAACTTACCTATTATTAGGTTTTTATTATTGTAATTTTTAACCTTGAATTTGATATTAATCTTACTTTGCGGATGTTTTAAATTTGTTTAATTTAATAATTATGTATTTTTCTTATTTTAATTTTAAATTGTAATTGGTCAGTACCTACAAACATTGTATATTTAACTTTCATCTATTTATTTTTAATTTTAGAAGATTTAATATCTAATAAAACTAATCACCTTGAAGATTGTAGTTCATCAAAATCATTAAATATAATTAAAAAAAAGAAATCAAAAAATCTTAAAAATGACGTTTCTGATGGTAAGTTTGATGAATTAATGATTTATCATGTATAATAATTAATAATGATTTTTAAGGAGAAGATCATTTTCGGAAATCAAAACCTTCAACTACAGAGTCAAGAAAAAGAATTAACTATGACAAAGAAAAAAAATTAAATGAGGGTAAGGATTTTTTAAAGTTTGTTATATGATTAGTGTGTATAATAACCTTAGATCATATATAATGGATGGTGGAGTCATGTCCCGATATTTTGAAGCACATAAGCGACGAATCGCGAGATTAAATGTGCGATATGCGCATGCGCAGTATACTCGTCGCATATTTATTCAATAAACTGCACTCTCCTTGGGATATTTATTTAAAAAATTGTATTCTCCCTGGGAGTTCATGAGTGATAAAACCACGATATATACGCGACGAGTATACATGCGCAATGTGCATGCGCAAATCGCGCATCTCATCTCGTGACCCGTCGCTAATATGTGCTTCAAACTGTTAACATAAGCAAGATAGGACAAGGCTCCATCCATTGTATATAATCTAAGATAATAACAAAGATGAAGTTGGTCAATAGTTTAATTAAAACAAGATGAGACTTTATTGGTTTCAATGTATATATTACCACACATAATTATTCTATACTCTATTCAGAATGAGATCGTACCTCGGAGGTGACCAGTTTTCGTTTGCAACGGTCAGACGCTTCCTCCCACGGAGTTAAGCTATGGTTCGGATTTCTGATCGGGTATGCTCGGTGAAACGGTCACATAATGCTGCGTGTGCAGAAGTACTATATTGTATATAGTATTATTATAGTTCTAATACATCAACTACCTTATCGCTAGAAAATTTAACGGTCAACTTAATAGAATAGGCAAAATTTACATTTTCTGAAGGTGACTGAAGTACTAATGCTTCCTTGTGGTTGGTACCTACTGAAGGGCAACCTCAAAGCTGATGTGATGTGGAGCCGCATTTGAAACAGGAACCTAGCTCACGCTTTGGTTTGGGACACGGCACAGCATATAATGACCATATGATGAATAATTGAAACATCTTATGGCTTATGCGGCTGGATTGGCTGAAGGTGGTTACTTACTGGTCGAAGTTGTTACAACAAGAGTTTTTTTATTTATGACTTTTGAGATGACTGGCATACAGGAGGATTCGGAGGGAGGTTATGGATCAGTCTTAAGATAAACATATCTGACCCTGTTTATTGTAGTGAAAGATAGAATTTTAGCAAAGAATCTTTATCTGAATAGTCATGAGCAAGCAGATAAAAACAGGTCTCAGCAATGAAGGCCTTCAATGGTTTGCTGCATACATGATTTTTCGTAGAAGTACTCGGCTGAGAATTCATTTTTGTTTTGAATACGTGACAATAATAATTGCATACACTATACTAACGATGTGGATGAATTTGCAAATGCGAACACAAACTGTTTTTCAAAATCAGACCACGTACTAAAGTTTTGTCCACGTAGGCAATTGCTTGACTTTGTTTGAACGATCTCTAATTTGAATGCTTCGGGCAAATGATGAAGTCGAGTCATTGACTGCTCTGACTGAAGCCAATTTCTTGCTTGAGCTTTAGATTCAATGCCTGAAAAATTCTTAAAGGTGTTGTGGAAGTCCGACATAACATAGAAACCATCAGAATTTGTAGGAAAATGAGATTCATTACGCAATGGAGTGTTGTCACGTTCCAACAAGCGGTTGATGAAAAGTTGATTTTGTTGTAGAAGTGTACTCAGCGTACTATTGATATCAATATTTGAATTAGTGATAACCGGCTTTAGTGGAGCAACTTTATCTGAAGATTTCTTATGTTTTGAGTTGTTGGTGAAGATGATCGGCAGCATTGTTGTCCGAGTATTGGCTTTCGGTGATCGCTGATTATCGTGATTATTGTTTTCCAATCCAAAAATGACTTTTCTTACTTCTTGTGACGTTACTTGTACTTGAGGGAGAGATGAGTTGTCAACATTTTGTTGAGTCTGTTGACGCTTAACATTCAAAATTATATTTGCCCAGCGAATTATTCTTTATTTATTTTCTTTGAGACCTGAGGTTTTACAGTGAGTTTGTGGGCGTTTTTGCGTTGATCAATGGTCTGAATCCCACTTCTGAAGTTGTATGATGACAAAGATAAGTTGGTCAATCGTTAAATTAAAATAAGATGACTATGATACCATACTGATTCCAATGTATACAGTGTGTTCACCAATTTAGGGAACACTGAATTTCACGGTCGGATTTTTACAAACTGGTGATATATCAATACATATTTTTTGATACATTTCAAATTCTTTTGAAATTCTGGTCTACGCGTGCTCAGTAAAAACTTTTTTTTTGAATAGCAACACCTACTTTGAACACCATATTCGGATAGGTCTATTTTTTTAAGCAATTTTGATGTATCAACTATGGTTCTAAAATCAAAATTGACTGAATAAGAGTCTTGTCAATTTTAATAAATAATACATTTTTTTATTATTTTGAAAAATGTATAAAATCATTTAAAATTAGTTTTTATTGGTTACTTTTTGAATATTTGTACTTTTTTTTTTTAGAAATGTCATAAACAAGACTTACATAGTATGAGTATAAAATTATTAACACTTCTAAAAGAAAAAAAAGTACAAATATTCAAAAAATAACCAATAAAAACTAATTTTAAATGATTTTATACATTTTTCAAAATAATAAAAAAAATGTATTATTTATTAAAATTGACAAAGCTCTTATTCAGTCAATTTTGATTTTAGAATCATAGTTGATACATCAAAATTGCTTAAAAAAAAAGACCTATCCAAATATCGTGTTCAAAGTAGGTGTTGCTATTCAAAAAAAAAAGTTTTTACTGAGCACGCGTAAGCCAGAATTTCAAAAAAACTTAAAATTTGTATTGATATACCACCAGTTTGTAAAATAAAATCGATTTATTCCAAAAAAATCCGACCGAGAAATTCAGTGTTCCCTAAATTTGTGAACACACTGTATATTACTGCTAATAATTATTCTACACTTAAACGTTAGGTTACGAATAATGTAATGAAATATAAATTACCACTGTCGTCTGGCACAGTACTGGGTGCACTCTCAACACACTCACATACTGCCTGGGAACTGGTTAACTGAAGCTGAATATAAAAAGAGTGTGAGGGAAATCTTATCGGCCATTACGCTGACACGTATATATATAATATATTATATATATTACTACAACTGAGAAACCGAATAGGGTCATGAATAGGTGTTACGTCTTCGCTTTTGTAGTAATATAAGATTTGCAATTGGCATTCAATGAATTTGTTGTAATTTTAAAGGTGAAATTAAAAAATTTAATTTGCAATTTGAAGATCTATACGATTTTATATTCACCATTTCATATTTGTAAGATCTTCTACTGTGCCATTATTAATTGTTTATTTATTTATTATAATAATAATTATATATATCCCGTACTACACGAGGACAACCGTAAAAATTTGCTTGTTGCTGTGAGCCATACTAATTGGAAGCTGATCAGCGAGTGACAACTTTGACTATGGGCGGTAACAGTGATAACAATTTTACTATTTGTTTTTGAACAAATAATTTATTATAAATATTAATTTTATTAATTTAATCAATGATATCTCTCATTTATTATGTTTATAACAAAATATATATCTTATAACCTGGCAAAGTAATGCATTAATTAATATATGTATTTATGTACCATTATATACTTATCACTGAATAGTTGTAATGGATCTATGGTGGAAAAAAATCCGGCTAGCAATGCTGTCGACTATTAGTATTGATGCTCAATTACGGTCATTTTCTTGTGTTGTAGAATATTGGTCTAGAAGTTAATAACTTAAATTTACTAATAAGTTGTTTTATTGAAGACTTTATCTGAAACTAATGATAATGATTTTCAGATGATTTTTGGAAATCAAAAGCTTCAACATCTACAACATCCACAACAGAATCCAACAATAAAATAATACATGATACCCATTTCAAATCAACAGAGTGTAATAATTATTGATAAGGATAATAAAATTGTTGTATTACTAACTTATAATATAATTTGTAGGTTTGCCTGTTAATTACCTCAAGCAGTCTAAAGTTTATGAAAAATTGCTTAAGGGTAAATCAAGAGATTCATTAAAAAATAATATCGAATCTGATTATCAAGATGGTGTGTAATATTTTTTTGTTTTCAACTTATATATATATATATATATAATAAATTATAGTTTTGTTTGTTTTTTATTTTTGTTCATTATTATCTTACTTTGAAATTTGTGATTTTACTTTGTGTTTAACTTTACATTTGATTATTTTAGCATTTATTTATTTTATTTTAATTTTAAAATGTTATTGATCAGTTATAAACATTGTCAATTTGTCAATTCAACTTCGTAATATTTTTTATTTCAGATGGAATTTCTAATCAACCCATAGCTTACAGTGTATCAACAAATATGACTATTAAAAAAAAGAAAAAGAAAGATCATAGAAAAGTTTCTGATGGTAATGTTGATTTATTGATGACAATTTTTATAATAATTAATAATGTATACATTTTTTTTTTCAGAAGAAGATCGTGTTAGGGTAAAAAAAGCATCAACTTCATCATCAACAACTGAGTCAAATAAGACAAATATGTTTGGGAGAGGATGTGAAATAACTGAGAGTAAAGATTATTTATTAATTTAGATTATGATATTGTTTATATATTAGCATATATAATTAATGTCATCTATAGGTTTAGGAGCTGGTAAAAAAATGAAGTCAAAAGGGTTTAAAAAATATATTAAGAAAAAGTCTTATGATGTAGATTTAAATAGTGACAATAATGTTAATATAGTTGGTGACCTTCAACTAGGTGATTTTAATTTGAAATAATTGTATTATTTATTAAAATGATTTAATTAATGACTACATTTTATTATATTCAATATTCGGTATTATTTAACTTTGTTTTGAATTGGTTGTGAATTTTAATTTATATGATTCCATTTTAAATTTGTGCAGTGTACCGACGTCATTTATATGTTATATTTAAATGTATTGTTCATTTAGAATTATTATTTATTATGTAATTTTGCAATTCAATAAAATTAAATTAAAAACTTTAATATTGTTAAGTTTTTAACATATTTGTGATTTTTTATTTTGGATTGTTAGGATTGTTAAAGGGTTTTTTATTAATTCGATGCCATTTTAATATAATGCAGTTATAATTATTGAATTCATATTATATTTTGAAACATAATTGTTATATCACAATGCTTCAGATATAATTATTTTACAGATATTTATTAAATATTTAATATATAAAAAATAAAATTTAAGTTATTATTGTTTTAAAAGATTATTTTTTGTTTCAGATTTATTTTCCAATAGTTTTACTTTGAATAATAATAATGTTTCTGATACTGCTACTTCAACTATACAAACAACTATAAATAAGAAGAAAATTAATAACTATAAAAATAAAGTTATTGATGGTAGGGTTAAATTTATTCATTCTAAAATTATTTCATCTTTATTTATTTTAAATGATTTTAGGAGTTGATTGTATCAAAGAAGTAAAAGAACTTAAAAAAGATATTAAAAAGAAATCACATGTTGTAGATATTCTCCCTGATAAAGACGATAAAGTGATTAATAACTATCAACCAAGTGAGTTCTAATTTTAATTGTTATTTGTTTTATATTTTATTTATTTAAATCATATCTACATTTAATATAATATAATTATGTACACATATGAAGACATATATAAATATTAAATTTATCATACATACATTGTGATGTATATCACCACATTATGTGTAGCTGCTTGAACATAGCAAATGAGTTCAGTATGCCATTAATTGTGTATTTAAATTATACTATTAGTATAATATACTTGTTATTTTTATGGTTTTGGTTATGTCTTATTAAATTATTTGTGTTTCTAAATTTTTGTTTAATCTGTGAAAAAAATGATGTCTACAAATCATTACATTTTTATATTGGGGTAGTTTTAGGTTAATAAAATTGTTTATATTTTTTAATATTGATCTTATTGTGTTTTAGTTCCTAAATCAAATATTTATCGTACATCTAATGGAGATTGGTCATGTGGAAGTGCCAGTTCATCAAATTCAATATCTTTGTCAAATCCTCAAGCAGAGTCTGATGAAACACATACTACAGATGGTTAATTTTTCTTATATTATTTTTATCATATTTATTTGTACGTGTTCTATTTGTTTACAGATGATGATCAGTATGTTAAAAACAGAAAAATTTCTAAAAACGATTATCAACCTTTTAATGATGTAGACCGTAGTATTTTTGAGGAATTTGCGACTGATAAACAATGTAAGTATAACAATAGTTATTAACATCATAATGCTTAGTTCTAAAAAACAATTTAATTGCTGGCTGTTCCTCATTACAGATTTCTTATCTCAAATTATATTTTAATCCCTAATTATTCAGTTATGTATTTTTATTTTTTGAGTGAATTTAATTTAAGGACATTTACAATTATAAAAATAAATAGTTGCAATATCTAAATGTTTTAATAAGTTCTGCTATTTAATCACTTTGTTTGTTGATTTATGTACTTTTGTCAAAGCTCTATTTTATTTAATTTATGTGAATTAAAGTATTTTTAATAAATTATTAGACATTCATGGCAATTTAAATGGGGTCTTATGAAAATTAAAAATTTGTGTCTACGATGGTACCATTATGTTCAATATCATAAGTTTAATAAAATTCTGTTTTATTTTCAAATCCACTGATTAATAATTTTAAGTATTGTAATTTGTAATTTAAATTTAAATTATTAATTGTCTAAATACCAATGTAAATTGTTTTGTGTACTTATTTAGTTTCAAGAGCTGCTAAGGTAAAAGCTAATGAAGCAATATCGCAGATGAGTAAACCACTTATTAATAAAGATAAGAAAAATGATGCTACAAAACGATTAAAGAATGGCAAAAAGAGTATTGAAGTGAGTTTAAATTAAAATAGTTTGTAGTTTAATAAAAATTGATTTTATTATATTATATATAATAGGTACTTTAAAGATTTTGAGCAAAAGGATTTCATTGATTTTACAAATTTTTTTTGTGTGTAGACATTTTGTAGTAGAAAAAAAATGTTTAGATTTTCATATTCATTATGTTAATAAATTTGGTAGAAAAGCGGGTAGAAAGTTAAAAATGTTCATTATTTTTCTTGAGAATTGAGAAAACTGGAATTATTTGAAAAAACTAGTTTGAATATAATTAAAAAATTGATTTTTTGTAGTTTATTGTATGTTATGAACTTATGAACAATAAATGTGGATACTTCAAATTTTCATTTAACGTATCTAGTATAAATATTTTTATTTATGGCATAATTTTAAAATTTTATTATTTAGTCTAGTTTGACTTATTTATAGACATTTTATTTTTTATTTTTTTTTCCATAGTTATCAATGAAAATATATTTATTATGCTCCTCATAATTGTTATAGCTATACATGCAAATGATACTTAGTCATAATTTTATTTTATTTTCAATTGAAGATCAAATTTTGATAAAATTCATCAATATTCATGAAAATTCATGAAAATTATTTTATAGTTAAAAATTTATAAAATGTAAATTTTTTAAGCTAAGACTTAACATGTTTATATGTTGTTCTCCTATGTAAAAATATGTATAGAATGTACATTCATGAAAATAGGTAGTAAAACTTTTAGAACCCCTGGTTTTCACGAAAACAGCCACTGGGTTCGCGATGGTCACCCGCCCAATTTTACTGGCTGTACTATAGTACTAACAATTTAAAAATAAAGCATTTTAAGTAAAACTAAATATTTTAACCAACAATAACAATTTTTATTTGTTTGTTTTTTTATTTATATATATAATATAAAAGTATTAAAGTGATAGTTTTTATTTGCAAAAAGTGTATGGAAAAAGTTTAAATTTTAAACAACCATTTATCCATGTTTCTTTATTAATAAATTATTTGTTAGAAATAACTGTTTATTTATGATAATACTTAAATACCAGCTGGCCAGCTGGATTACAATAATATTCCTAAATTTTATTAAAAAACATTAAATGACAAATAAATATTAAAATTAAAAATAATATAATGATGGTTGATACAGCAACTAATTATTAGGACATACTGACAGTAGTACGATGCTGTTATATAAGTATGTTTATTGTACTAAAACCCTAATACAGAATTTAATTATCAGATATAAGAATCATTATTTCGATACACAAATCTTGCTACTTATTTTTTTAAGTCTAAAAAATCTTGAAATATCTGATATTTATTAACATATTGTTACATATTAGGAATTTGATATTATATTCTATGTATTTTAAATTATTTTTTTTACTTATTAAGATTTAAATCATATTTTTAATTTTATGACTGTTATATTTTGCTCATTATAATAACTTGTATAAAAGTGTACCTTTATAAAATTTATTGTTTGGGACAATATAATTTATTAACGTTATAAGTTAGTTGACTGAATATTTATTTTGTTACTGTCACATTTTTGAATGGTATACTATTAAAAATGAGATCAGTATTAAACAGCAAGAAGTTATTGTTGTCGACAGTTAGATGATGTCTACTGGCTTTCTCCACCCACTTGATAGCAAGGCCACAGCTTCTGAAAGAATTGGCGCCATTGCACATGAGTTGGCCGTCCAGTACTGTTATTATTTTGAATAAGTTATATCTGGTTTTATAGTTTGGGTTTATATAATTGTTTATATATTTTACCTTAGTATAATTAAAAATTTGTCATGTTCTAAGGTTTTTATAATTAAGATAAATTAATCTAGTCGATGTTTTGTTTTCTTTTAAATTCTTAACTGTAATTGTGAATTAAGCACTAACACACAAATTATTTTTAGCAAATATATTAGCTGTTGGTAGTAAAACATTGATAATTAGAAATATTTATAGTTTTAAAAATAATTTTACTGACCTAATAATATATGTTCGTCATGTATATTATAATATATTTTATTATCTTATTATTAAAAATAGTATAATAATAATTGATGATTAAATATAATTTTGTAGGAATCGAAAAAAAATCAATAAATAATAGTTTCCAGTTGCATCTAATTAGTAATAATATAAAATGTAATTAATTTGTTTATATGTATATTTAATTTTTCTCGTTTTTATTTTAAACAATGTATCGTCAAAGTTTTATGAACATTTTAAATGGATGTGTGAACTTTTTCCACCCTAAAATAATCGTTTTTTACGCAATGGGGGCGCTATTGGTTGGTATTAGTAGTGCTTGAAGTATCATGATGATGGCGGTCGGCGTGCAGGACCGTTCGAACGAACGTCAAATTGACCGCTGACCGGTGATCGTCCGCGTATTGGCGCGCTGGCCGCCCTGGTAGTCGCGCATGTATCAGTCTTCGGAAACAGGTGTCCGTATCCCATGGTGATCATCCTTTGTTTGTAAAGCCGGTAAAAATAACACGGGTACACTCGTTGGACTGCGTCCGTGAACGTTTCCGATTGGTCGGTGAGAAGTGTGGCACTCGCAAACATGGCCGCCGCCTTGCCCAGGTGACCGTTCTCCAGCGATTGTTCGCCGGCGCTCACCGATTGCAAAAATAGGTCTGCCAACCATTTCCGGACGTTGGTTTTGTTGGGCGTCGTTGGCCGACGTTCCGAAGGCGACCCGCCCCTTGTGACGTGTGTAACACTACTGTTGTTGTGGTGGGCCATCGTCGTGGGCTCGTACTGCGGCCTGTATTGAATTTTACCCTCATCCTTGTCTTCCTCTCGGTGCATTACTATTCTGCAGCTATTTATAAAATATTTATTTCTACAAAATCATTGATTGTTTACAGACAAACAACGAATAGAATAACTCTATTTCTATGCTATGTAGTCTGGTATTATTTACACGATTGATTTTTTTTTTGTTTGTTTTTCATTTTGTGGTTTGTTATTGTTGCCAAGATATTATAGTCGTCAATATTTAAATATGGTAAAAACTCTTTATGCTGATGACTTGCTTTATTTTTTATTATTTCACTAGTTTCAAGTTTTGTGGAAATACATGTGGGTTACGCAGACTTTCTATGTGATTTTATTATTTTCCAATGACCCAATAATATAAATATATCTGGCAAGATGTTGTATCTTCTTTTTACATGGGTCCTTTAAAATTAAATAATTAACACCACATTATATTATTATTATTATTGTTTATTTCTCCGAAAAGATATTGGGCCCCACTTTTCAGGAGATCGTGTGGGGACCCAAGAGTTTAAAATTTATTACATTATAAAATTATCAGGTGTAAAAAAAAATTCACGGTAATACAATGTATATTTTAGCTGTTTTTTGTTAAGTTATATATGAATTTCTCAACTATACATGATGATAAAGAGTACTGGTACACATCATTTTTTTTTTATTATTATTATTAAAGAGTAGAAAAACTGACTAAAACATTTTAAAAAGTGAAAAATTGACTTATATTTTTAGATTCTGAACGGAGTGATGAATGTATTGATTTGCAATGATGTTGGTTTTTTTTTTTGTTTTTGTGTCTGTGTACAGCATAACTTGTCGAAATATTCAATTTCAAACTTAAGAGGTGGTTTTCGAGGTCAAAAGTAAACATTTTATAACAGTTTTAAATCGAGAAAAACGAAAAATAGTAACGGAAAACGGGAATTTTTACGCAAAACCAGATTTCGACCAAGTCGATTGTTTTGTATGGTTGTAACTCAAAAACTAATCACTGTAAAATACTTGAAATTTTCTCCTAATATTTATTATAGTGTATTATTTATGCACAGTAAAATTTTCAAAATATTCTGAAAAGATTCAACACTAAGTTCTTCATAAATTTTTCTTCAAATAGCTATAGAGAAAACTCGAAACATCAAAATAGGAAAAATTTTATGTGCGTTTGAATTTTAAATGTTTACGAAACCGCGTAACGATAACGATTTATCTTCAACGAAATTAAATATTTGTTATAATTCAAAAAAAAAAAAATAAATCTTAAATACCTACTTGAAAATTTCACCAGTTATTTTCATTTTCCTTACATGATAAAAATTCGGCCATCGAAGCCTTTTTTTTTGGCCCCCCTCCTCACACTTATTCTCAACATCATTTGATATTGAAAAATTAGTTTCAAAAAAACATTACCAATCATCACATTATTTAATCAATCAATTCTAAATATAAGTAACTTAATTTGTAATGTAATAATTTGTGCATTATATAAAATAAAATATAAATAGGTAATAGTATAATTTTTTCTCTTCTGGTGGTCCCTGGTGTTTTTATATAAATGTAAATTGGCCCGCAAATTACAAAAGGTTGGACCACCCTGATTTATACAATATTATAATAAAATTAGAACAATTTTCTAGCTTAAAACCCCTCCCGGAATTAATTTCCAGTTACAGCCTTGCTAAGGGCTGTTCTTACAATGTCCGGTTAAAGTCTACAGACACTTAACCGGCAGAATTCTGCCAGTAATAAAATCTGTTATCAGTTAGTTAGCGTTAACCAACACTTTAGCAGACATTGTAAGAACGGCCCTAAGTGAAACACCTTAAGACCAGTAGTTATAAACTATGAAAATTGATTTTATGTCACTTTTATATTTTAACTTCAATAATTTCACTAATTATTAATAATAGGTAACTAAAATATTTTTTATACGAGTGTCCCGTTAACCTACCCATAGTGGGGAAGGATTACATTTTTTTTTATACTGATTCTAAAAACTAATATACATTAATTACAATCATGACATTAATTAAAATAAATAGAAATTCCTCTCAAAAACGATATTTTAACTCAAAATTGTTTGTCCTAATATTAAAAAATAAATCAGCAGGTTTCTTTTTTCACTAATAACATTATGACTATAATATTCAATTTGATAATTATAAGTTTATACTTATAGATCACTGAATAAGTTGTAACAGTATTACAGTTTTAATATTTAAAATAATCACGGTTTGTGTTTAAAAATGTATAACCATGATGATATATTTTTATCATTAGAATACGTTTGCATCATAGAAAACCTTCAGCTTAAAATTGTATTTTGTGTACGTGCTTATTATAGATAATCATATTTTCCTTTCTTCAATTAATTAAGACATAGTAAATTGAAAATATGTGCTTAAAGTTAAATATGAAAATATAAAATTTAAAATATAGAAGGGATCCTTTAGAAATTAAAAACTTTGGGACACGTGTGCACCACTGCAAACCTTGTACATATGACTTATGACTACTGATTAATATTAAGATATTAACCATTAAAATACAAGCTTATTTTTATACTAATGATGTATTGTAATCTAGTGATTAATAGTGATATTGAATGCCAACATAAAATTATGGCAAAAAGAATTTAACCGAGTTATACATTATAAACAATTTATTAGATAAATTATCTATTTATAAATATTAAAAACATTGTAGATTTTTGTAAGGTTTTTATAAATTATTAAATGCTGTATTAAGTTTATATTGAATAATATAACGAGAAATTATGAATACACACTATTAAAAAAATAAGTTTTGGGAAGTGTTGATTTACATTTAAATGTTAGAAATACAGTAAAATATACCAATTATTTTATTTTGTAAAAATGTGAAAGTACATTTAAATTGAGCACATTTCAGTAGTTAACTATTATTTATTAACTAGTATATTAGTAGTTATTTGTCTATGATCCCCAAATTAATGGAATAATCCAACGACACATTGATTATTATTTTTAAAACACAATTTTACTGCTCATAGTTTGTTAATAGTTCATAATTAATTTTATTTTTTTAGTTTGATCCATGGTATGGAATGTTGACACTGGAAGACTATAATGTTAAGTTGCCCAAGTTTGCTCAACAAATATTAATAATAGATAAACATATGCTTGAAGATGATCGTTGTGTACGTATAATAACTACTATAAGAAATTAAAACCTTGGCTAATAATTTATAAATTTTAAAATTATTTTATGTTTTTATTTTATTAGATTTCAATCATACCTTCATACATAACTGTGTTCAAAATTATATGGGATTATGTAACTACAACAAATAAGTTAGTATACAAACTATTTTCTATTTCAAATAACTACTTTAAAAAAATAAATAAATACTTGCTTTATTTCAGGTGCATGGAAATGGCAATCATTATGTTAGAAGCATTTAATTGGTCATTGTATTTGTGGTTGTTACATCCACTTGAAAAGAATAAACATGATGTAAGTTTTTGGTTTTTATTTATTCACCTATCCCAAAATCTGATAAAAAAGCTTGAAAGTGAACAAAATGTTGTTTACATAACAGGTTATAATAAAAATAATAACTGATCATTAGTGCAGCAAAGTTAGTTTTGTATATAATATATAAACATATTTTATTAGTGTGCTTCACTAAAAACAAATCAAATAAGAAAACTTAAAGATTATAATATGTGTAATTAAAATCTTATAATAGATCCTTATAACGCATAATACATATTATACAACTAAAGTAATTTTTCAATTGTTTTGAAATCCGTGTTTTACTCTACTTATCATTGTTAGATAAGCTATAAAAATTATCAAAAATTATCTCATTAAAATGGTTCTAAATGTAATGGTATATTTGATAGTCAATGTTAAAAATATTTATAAAGCAATAGTGTTATAAAATCATGTTTCATTTGACTTTTGATTATGAATTATGATTCACTAAGTATGTCAATAAAAAGTTCAATATTTTAGTATTTTAACAATATTTAATATTTATTGTATATTTTAAAGATACTTTTATCATTTTACTAGAGATTAACAAGAAAAAATTATATGCACTCAAGGGATGTATACTTAATATACAACTTATAACCTATACATCTTATTTATCTATTCAATAAAAATTAAAACAACACTATTGTTAAATAATACATTAAATTAATTAAGATTTAATTTTGATGACCAGTTTAATTAAATTAAAAATTTTCTTTTCTTGTTTTAGGTTATACTGACAAATACTGACAAATCCATGTGTCACATTTATGGACTTCCTCACTTTCTTAGATTTATTAGTTAGTATATATTTTAATATGATAACCATACATTTTCTTAATACATGTACAATATAAATGTTTACAGTGAAATTACCCAAACTTTTCCACCTAGTGAAGGATGTCATAGACAGTTTTGTACCTAATGCTGTTGAATTTATTAGAGGATTACTTCTGTAAGTAAAATGAGTTGTTATTAATAAAATAATAAATAATAAAATTTATATCACCAAATTATATTTATATTAAAAGTAATCCCGTGCACTGAAATATTGCAATATAAATTTTATCTCTAGATGAAATATATATTATATAAACAAAATTAGTTAACAACATGTTTTTTCTTTTATAAAATATAATTACCTAACTATGAATTAGTGTTGTGAGTTAGTGATTAGTATTAGTATCTTTTCAATGTATTGTATATTTGTTTGATTTTTATTATTTTTTTTTCAGTTATATAGAGGAACAGAATGAAAAAGAACATTATCATATTAAGTATGATTGTATTATGCCTCATGAATATAGGAATGCATACTTTGCGTAAATATTTTTTATTCATCGCACATACCTAGATAATAGTTAATTACTCTGTAACATTTTTTTTACACATTGTAATGTATTATTTTTTTACCATAGTGTTATTAGTTATCATTATCTGTTGAGTATAAAGTAGGATACTTTTTAATATGAATTCAAATTAGTATTTATTGTTTCCATTAAGAACATTTTTTTTATTGTAATAAATATTTTCTAATAATTTTAGTATAATATACTTATATAGCTTATTATTTTCAGTAAAATTAATTTGTATACATTTTTTTTTTTTTTTTTTTTTTTTTTTTTGTTGAATTTATACTATTAGTAATATTTTATTTAAGTAACAATATTTGACTACATGTTAACTAAGAAATATTTGAGTACAATTAATTATTGGAATTCAAAAATGTATATATCTCATGCATGGCGTATCTTATTATTCTTATAAAATGTATTGTATCTCGAATTTATCTACAAAGAAACTAGTTTGTTCTTAAATAGATTATTTGTGAAAAATTGTTTTCCAGTATTCTATTTGAATTCTTATTTTTTTCTATTTTGTAAATTAACTTTATCAAATTTTTTTGTTAAATTAATTGTACCCAACTATTATGACTTCTGTGTAAGTGTACCAATGTACACTCGGTTACGAGACTGATGATGTTTTATGTTATTAAAATATATTTCTTATTTTAAAAGTATTCAGTAATTGTATTAGACTAAAATTGTAAATTTATTTATTTAAAGATTAACTTTGTTTACTAATTAAATAAGTTTTTATCTATGTGTAATTATTATAGTAAAATTAATTTTAAGACCCTATGATTATTCAGGGTTCTAAAAAAATTATGATTCATTTAAATAGTAGTATATGACTATGATGATAATTTTCATTGATAACTATCATTATAATTATGAGTATAAAAAATAATTATTATGAGCCCATAAAATAAATATTAAGTGACCACAAGTGTTACTAAGATAACACGATTTAAAAGTAATTGACATATTTTACCTAAGTAATTGTAATTAGGTTACTGATCAATAGCTAGAGTGTCAGTGTATCATGGTGAATGGGTTGAATAAAAAAACTGGTCACCTAAATTTTAGTTCATTGTATTAAAAAGATTTTTTAGGTTTCCCAGATAACATTGTATTAGATGATGTTAATGATTAAATCACTATGATGAATAGCGATTTTGAATAAGGACCGTCTAAGAGTTGGTAACCATAATTAGAGAACAATTATATTAAGTACAAACTAGATCCAGTTTTAAACCAAACCACCTTCAAAGCGAAAATTAAAGTATTTTATCAACTACTAATCGTGTACACACAAAAAACACTAGTCATCATTATAAAATTAGTATAGTTATTGCTTCACTAAGCAGTAAGCACCCATCTAACATATTTTTAGATTATATTATGAAGTAATAATAACAATAATTACAGTATGTACTATAAATAGTTATCAGTTATTAGTATACACAGTTATTTTTTGAACATTGAAAACGTGGAGGATTTTGCAATCATCTTAAAGTCATATAAAATCAAATATACCAAGCAACAAACAATCAATTTATAACTTGAATTAATTGAATACATGAATTACATTCGTATTTCGATTATGTAAACTTAAATTGAAAGTTAGTACCTACTATTGCTGATGATTATTAGGAGTTGATATCAATTACATTGACCACATATTTGAAACTCATAATGTGTTCCCATTTAAACCTTAACGAATCTCTTCTAAATACAAAGTTTAGAAATTCCTTACCACAGTTTCCCAGGAAAAAAAAATTTACAGTAAAACCTCCAAATAGCGGACATTCAAGGGACCATACAAATTGTCGGCTATTCAATTGGGAAAAATGAATAAAAATAAAAATTTTAGTTTTACCGGCTAAAAAATATTTCAGATATATTATTACATATTATTATTATTAGAAAAATTATTTATCAATTATTTAATATAATATATATATATATATTTAATATATATTTATTTAATTTTTTATTATTTATTATTTTTTATTTTTTAGACGTATATATTTAACAAAATTTACAATAACTCTTTTCCTATTCAATATTAATTTTTTTTTTTAATATGATTCCTAGAGCTCTGCGCTATAATTTTTATATGTTATATTACTTATATTTATTAATTTCTTTTTTACAACAAAAATTTAAATTTTATGCCATTCAATCAGAATTCCCATACTTAGTATTGTGAAAAAATCACATTTAAATACAGGGTGATTTTTTTTTATCAAACAACACTCATTATTTCCAAAAGTATTCATGTTTTTGAAAATATTTTTTTATATAGTTTCAAATTGTTAAATAAACAACGTTTTTATAAAAAAATTATATTTTTAAATATTTTTTATCCTTATAATTTTTTTAATTTTTTACTTTTTTGAATGACAACCTAGATTTTTAATTGCATATTCCAAAGCAGAATAATTTTTTGAGTAATTTGATACATAAAAATCGAATTTAGAGTGAGTAGTTTATGAGTTATACGTATTTAAAGTTTAGTTGCCCGGAGTGGAGTGGTACGGGGTTACCCCGCAAAATGTTTGTCCACTACTCCGCTTGTCTAAATTTTAAATACATATAACTCATAAACTACTAGCCCTAAATTCGATTTTTATGTCTCGAAATACTCAGATAATTATTCTGCTTTAGAATATGAAATTAAAAATCTATGTTGTCATTCAAAAAAGGAAAAAACTTAAAAAGTTATAAGGGTAAAAAATATTTAAAAATACAATTTTTTTTTATAAAAACGTTACTTTTTAACAATTTGAAACTATGTAAAAAAAATATTTTCAAAAATATGAATACTTTTGGAAATAATGAGTGTTGTTTGATAAAAAAATCACCCTGTATATTGATCTCCCATGGATATACTAAGGACGATATGGGACTTCTGGGACATGTTGTATAGAATATACATGTATTTATATTTTATGTATACACGTCGCAGTGCCTTTTTAAATGTATCGCATAAAATCAATTTTAATGATACGGTTGAGTTTTATACAAAATAATGTTAAACGGTGACATGAAGTAGAATACACAAATGGCACACACAATTATGTTATAAATGTATGATTTAATTAAAAATAATAAGTACTTAATAACATAGGTACCTACTTTTATATTTTGTTTGAAATGTTTGAATTAGCTTAATACTAGACACCTATACCATTTCTATACACATTAAAATGAGAAAACATTGATTTCAAAAACTAGCATGATTAAATTTCGCGTTTAGCATAATGCTAAATGATGCATATAAATTCAAACAGATTATGAAAGAACATTACCTTTTCATAACATTAAGATATTATGATCAATCCAATATTAAATTATAATTACTAGGACTTGGACGTTGTTACATTAATTAAAAGTTATTAAACGGTTATATGCTGTACAAATAGCATTCCTTAATGTAGTTCTCGAAGAAGAGTAATATATGTACCATCCCGAGGGTTACAAAACAAATTCGAATTTGGTATGCCAGTTATACAAATCCATCTACGAATTAAAGCAGGCAGCTCGTGTAATGAACCACAGCTGTGAATTGTGATCAGGTATTAATCGAAAATGGAGTAAACTATCTTAAATCTGATAACTGTGTGTATACAAGAATACCAATGATAATTTGTTTATAGCTTTAAATGTTGATGATCTATTAATTATAGGTACTATTGAGCGTCCATCAACAAAGAAAAAACTATGCATGACGTTCGATATGGAGGATTTTGGTTTATATTTTCTAATTGTTAAAATATGAATATAATAATAAAATAATATTGATTTATAACATTTTACCTGTCATGTTCATCTACCACTTGCTATTGCGGAATGATCACCTGAAAATAAAATTATTTATTGTTATAGATGTTGGACGCCAAGTGTTGTTAAAAACTATATGGTTATTACAAAATGTAATTTTGCTATAGGTACTATAACTATACGTAATAATAGCCATTTTTATCTGATGCTTGTAATTCTTACTGGATATTGTTCCTATTGCTTACCCCTGACATAGAGTTATTGAATTGACGTAGGTGAATTAAACATCTATTAAACATATATTCGTACGTGATGACTTGTTCATTACTTTTGCTTCGATTGTTCACTCGTTGTTCTAAAAACATTATAATATGAATATTATATAATAATAATATTGATATTATAACATTTCACCTGTCATGTTCATCGGTCTCTTGCTACTGCACAATGATCACCTGAAAATACAATTATTTATTGTTATAGATGTTGTACGCCAAGTGTTGTTACTTGTTAATATAATTAAAAATTATAATGATACAGGTCAGAGGTGCCGGGTGGGTAACTGGCGGCTCACGAGCCTTATTTATCTGGCCCATCTTACATTTCCAAATTAAACCATACAGTGTGCAACATTTAATGTGCAATATAATACTTCTAGTCATAGATATAACAAATTGTCAAACAAAATATATTATAATTTAATATTTATTAAATGAACACAATTCGACATGTTGAACAATTAATATTTAAAACTAGGTATACAATTTTATTTAAACTTTAAAGACGTATGATGACAATCTACGTTGCAGTAGAAAATTAATTAATATAATAATAATAGCAATTATATAGCAGCCGACAACGACGAGTGTACACGCAGTTAATTTTTAAAATAGAAATAAACTACCCAATGTAGTAGTATATTTTACCGTATGGACAACTCTGCCTGTCGTCCAAAACTCGAATATAAGATCGCAGCTTAAACGTACCCGCACGCGCAGCGTAGGCTTATAATATACGTTTTTAGACTATTGCACGGACGACGCTGCTGGTCGTCCAAACACTGTTCGTGTGTGCATTCGTATTCTCCTGGTATATGAGGGAAACAGTTAATTTAATGTTAGCGCACAATAATAAAATGTTATTATAACTATTTTACTGTTTAAAAATTTGTATTTTTAATAAATAATATTTTTTTAAAAATGTAGAATTAAGAATATACAATTAATTTTCTTCTTTAAATTAATTTTAATAGGGGGTGCGATCGTCCCGTCGTCCAAATCACGAGCCGCCACTGCTATATAGGTATTTAGGTACTTAAGCATTGGTAAAACGTGTGATCTAGGTTATTATTTCATACTCACATGATCAAACACTCATTTACAATTTTTCATGTATACAATATACATATTTATACATATTATTATAAATTTACAAACATAACGAGATAAAAATAGACATCATAATATATTTATAATATATATTATACATTAATAATATATTTATATCGGTAGGTATCTACTATCTTAGAAATGAAAATTACAAATATACAGAACATTTTTTTTTTCTAATAGGTATAGTACTATTATAGCAAACAGCAGTGTATACATAAGGGGATATACTGCCTTATATCCGTGTATCGACGTTAATTTAGAGAGTATCTTAGATCATATACTATGGGCGGCGTATTATATCAATACAAAAAAATGTTGCCGATATTTCGACGAGTCTCTTGATGAGGCACTTTATCTACGCATGCGCAAATGCAACTCCTCGCATATTTATCCATATTTTCCATTGTAACCTATGGATACATTTTCGAGGAGTTACTTTGCACATGCGTAGATTGAGCGCCTCATCGAGTGACTCGTAGCGATATCGACAACAAAAAAATACGCCGTGACTCCATCCATAGTATACGATCTAAGGAGAGTATACGCTAAAAAAAAATCTAGGGAAGTGAGTATTTGCGGTATACCTTAATGCGTAACATTACACATTGTCAAGTCCTTTTGTGTTTTAATAAACTATAGGGCGTGCGGAATCGCGTTCAAAAAAAAAAAAAAAACGTAGGAAATCGTATTCACACGATTATTATTTATTAGAATATACAGATTACAGATACAATAGTAAACTGACAATGAATGTTATCTACACTAAAGAGGAAAGATTTGATTGTTTGTTTGTATTGAATAGGCTCCAAAGCTACTGAACCGATTTAAATGAAATTTGGTACATAGATAGACAAGAGAGAACATAGGCTACTTTTTAATACTAAAAAAGGGCTGTAAGGGGTTGAAATAGGGGATGATATACATATATTATAACACCGTACCCGCACGGTGTTGTCTTCAACGTCGCGCGCGTCGGTGTCGGCGGTGACACGGGAGGGGACGTTTGGGCGGCCAGATATGAGTCGCCGCCGTACCACGAAAATATTGATTTATATACACATGCCGCGCGTCGCCACGACGCCGATAACAGCTGTACAATCTTAGTATATAATAATATATAATCGTGGCGGTGTGTGCATGTATAATATATATATATTTATTATTATAATATATGAATTCTACTCATACTATAAAACAACGTTTGCCGGGTCAGCTATTATTAATACGTATAATGTAAAAAAAATCTTTCGCCCGAGGTTGTGAGGTAGCTTTTGCCCGGGCAACGCCGGGTGGGACCATCCGACGGCGGACGAGAGGGGTTCTACTGTATGTTCAACAGATCAAATTGTTAATATAATATAATATTTTATAACGAATTTTTACCAAATGGCCAATCATTATGTAGTAGATACAATAACTATCAATTATTTTGCTTTATCTAGATATCTCATCAATAGGTACTTAAAACTATATTTATTGCGAATACCTGGTTCTTACCAAACTAATTAAACTAAATTATAATAATAACCATTTTTATCTCATACTTGGACTTCTTACTGGATATTGTTCCTATTCTTTACCTCCGACATAAAGTTATTAATTTGTTGGCGTATACGAATTGAACATCTACCACCGTTATGGGTATTATGTGATGACGTCTTGTTCGTTAGGTACTTGCTGTTCCGTTTGCTCTCTCGTTGTTCTAAAAATACCATAAAATACTATAGTAATAATATTTATAATAATTTTATAATATTTCACCTTTCATATTTATCTGTCTCCTGCTATTGTACAATGATCACTTGAAAATACAATTATATATATAGATGTGGGACGCCGAGTGATGTTAATATTATTAAATATTATAATGACAAAAGTACCTAATAGATAGATTCCAAATAGAGATGTTAAATTAATAGTTTTTGGATACATTCACATAATTTAACGAAAAACACAATAAAAATGTGGCGAATAAACGACAAAATCAAGTTATACTGGCGGGTTGAACTATTAGCTACTATCTGACGCTGCCGCTGTAACAGGCAGCGCTTACCAGCGGATAGAAGGCTGAAGGAGATTAAGTATATACTGAGTGGGTGGTAACCTATATTGATCACATTCTACAAAACTCATACAGATGTATGAGGGGGAATTGGAGTGGTAAACTATTGATTATAATTTTCTCCCTAATACAAGTAACCGACGAACTGCCAAAAATATTTAATATACCTACTGACTCTATGCTCACTAACCATTGCAGCAAACAAACTACAAAGTGAATACGACACAATCAACTACTATTTAGTTAATTATTTTTTTTTTATACTACCTACATAATATTACGAACCAACTACGACCACTTAAAAATATCATATATTTTCAATATTTTTATGCGAAGTCAATAAAATATATATGGCGAAATATGGAAACGTAATTTAGATAGAAATAATAAAAACAGTGTTAAACGGTAAAATATTTGTATTTAGTATAAAAAAATTACTCTGGTAATTATAGGTATAGGTTAGATTTAATTTACCAATACCACCCTTCTGCTGAAGTGAAATGCAAGTTATTCAAACTATTTCTTGAAAATCTCTGAAATAACTATCATCTTTCATTTAAAAAGTTCATTCCATTTCTTATTTTATTACTTATTCTGTTTAATATTAATACATTAGTTCAGTGCTGAATTTAACCATTGTGCCGATTTAAGCACTTAACAAATTGCCGCCTTTTAATTTAGGTAAATAATTTTCTAATCTAAAAAATATTATTTAACTATTAAAGCATACAATTATAGTTTTTTCGTTTAATCAATATTTTTTTTTACATAATATATATGAGTTACATGGTGGTATCCACTATTGTCTATTGTCAAGTTGTATATGTAAAACATGATAAAGAAAAAAAATATAAAATAATGCAGCAATACTATATAATAGGGCAATGGGCAACTCTACGATTTTGAAATTTATTGGGAAACATAAAATATAAATAAATATAACCATTATCTCGTTGGTCTAAAAACATTTTATAATTAGTTGCATTTCTTTTAGTTCTACATATAATAAAAATTATTTGTCGCCCTAAGCACTAGTTTAATATAGTGTTTACTGGGAAATACGACACTGCATTAGTTTTTTTTTTTTTGTGTGTGTGTACACGAGAAAGTGTCGAAATAATGCTTCAATTTCAAACTTTGGGGGTGGTTTCCGATAACAAAATGAATCTAGTTGCTGCATTGAGGAGGTCATTATTTGAATTTCCCAATATTTTTCAAAAGCGCCGGGAAAAACCGAAAAAAAATTAAGGAAAATCGGGAATTTTTACGCAAAACCAGTTTTCGACCAAATCGATTTTTTTATATGGTTGTAATTCAAAAACTAACCACTGTAAATACTTGAAATTTTCACCAAATGCTTATGTCAGTGTTATCTATATACGGTTAGGTTTTTAAAAAAAATTTTCACTATTTTTGAGTTGTTTATAGACCACTGAAATTTTCGGTTTTTTGAGAATTTTTTTTTAAAGTGTCGATAAAAAAAATTTGGATGATCAAAAAATGTTGAAAATTTAAAACAAGGTTCCTTATGAGTTGTTCTTATTGTAGCTAAAAAAAATTAAAAATCGTTAGTCACAATTTTTTTTTATAAGCGTTTATAATTCAAATTTTTACGACATCTGTCGAAAACGCGAAAATTTGCAAGTAATTTTGAAGTTGAAAATTCATAAAATTTGTTGTGTATATAACTAAGGATTAAAAATACAACACTAAGTTTTCCATAAGTTTTCCTTCAAGTATCTATAGAGAAAACTCATAACATCATTATAGGAAAAATTTTAAGTGCGTTTGAATTTTAAATTTTTATGAAATAGCGTAACGATAACGATTTATCCCAAACGATTTTAAATATTTGTTATTGTTCAAAAAGTATAAGTTGTAGATACTTGAAAATTTTACCAGTTATTAAGATTCGCGTTTTCTTTACGTGATTTAAGTTTTAAATATTTTGAATTTTTTTGAGCTATTTATAGACAACTGAAATTTTCAATTTTTCTAAAAAAATATTTTTGAAGTGTCGATAAAATTTTTTTGGCCCAATCAAAATACTTGAAAATTTA